>JAYXIM010051176.1:0-33334 GCA_037575425.1 Anastrepha fraterculus
AAAGATGTTACAGGAAACCTTGGACTGTATCCTACCATGGCTAGAGGAAATTTTTAAAGCGTGTTTAAACTTAGGCCGTATCCCAGACAGCTGGAAACTAGTCAAGGTCGTCTTCATACCAAAAGTAGGTAGAAGAGGACATGAATCAGCGAAAGATTTCAGGCCAATCAGTCTCTCGTCTTTCCTGTTAAAAACTTTTGAAAGGCTTTTGGATACGCACCTCAGAAGCTCTTTGGAGAGTTCTGGTATATCAACTGCACAACACGCATACCTTAAAGGCAAATCTACGGAGACGGCGCTTCACGAGGTTATCGGAACAATAGAGGGCTCTCTAGAGAGCAAACATTATACCATGGCGGCATTCTTGGATATCGAAGGCGCCTTTAACAATGTTAGCACAGATGCCATCCAACGGGCGTTGATAGACCTGGAGGTGGACAGTTGCATTAGTAACTGGGTCATCTCCATGCTAGAAACGAGGATCATCAAAGCTAATATGGGTAATATCAACATAACCAAGAAGGTCCACGGGGGCACTCCTCAAGGGGGAGTATTATCTCCACTTCTTTGGCTATGTGTGATCAGCAAAATCTTAACAAAACTTGACGGAGGTGGGGTAAAAGTGGTGGCGTACGCTGATGATGTGGTGTTAATGGTGTCAGGACTGTGCCCAAATACGATCAGTGGGATCATCCAAAGGGCGTTATGCGAGCTTAACTCTTGGGCCACAGGATGTGGGCTAAGTTTAAACCCGCGTAAAACAGAACTTATGCTTTTTACCACCAGATACAAGGTACCAACTTTCACCCTACCAAATATCAACGGACCAACTCTGTCACTATCAACCAGTGCAAAGTACTTAGGAGTAATTCTGGACTCCAAACTTAGCTGGAAGTTAAACGTCGAAGAACGGGTAAGGAAAGCAGAAATTGCTTTATATGCCTGCAAACGTATGCTTGGAAGAAGATGGGGTCTTCAACCGAGGCATACATTATGGTTGTATAAGGCGGTTATACGACCCATTCTATCGTATGGTTCGGTAGTTTGGTGGAAAGCTCTAGGGAGAGAGTACAATACCAAATTACTCGGCAGAATACAAAGATCAGCCTGTGCAATAACGGTCGGTGCAATCAGATCATGTCCCAGAGAGGCTCTCAATGCTCTGACACACGTTATTCCCATAGACCTACATATAAAGAAGACGGCAACCATGAGTGCATTTAGGTTAAATGAAGCGGGTCGCTGGAAAGAAAAAACTTATGGTCACGCTGGTCTATTATTGCGACAAACTCAGTTAACCTCGGTGAGGACTGACTACATCGTCCCGATGGTAAAGTTCAATAGGAATTTTGCCACACTCTTTCCATCTAAAAAAGAATGGAATAAGGGATTCTCTCTAAACAACTTCGATACCACAGTCTATACAGATGGCAGTAAAATGGATTGTGGTGTTGGAGCTGGTATATATTCTCATAGACTTGGAATTGAAAAATCTGTGCGTCTCCCTAATACCAGCAGCGTCTTCCAAGCGGAAGTACTAGCAATTGGGGAAGCCTGTAGGTTACTAATCGCAGATTTTTCTTTTAAGGGCAATATCGCTATTCTTTCGGATAGCCAAGCCGCAATCCAGGCGCTGGACGCGACTATAACAACCTCTAAAGTGGTGGAGCAAAGTAGGAATAGCCTCACCAACTTGAGTGAAAACCATAGAGTAACCTCGATTTGGGTCCCGGGACACCGGAACATAGAAGGTAACGAAAAAGCTGATGAACTGGCAAGAGGGGGATCTGCCATGAATAGCGCTCTTGCAGTACCAGTATTCACTCCACTAGGTGCGGTCAAGAACGCAATTTCCCTAAAATACCTTCGAATTGCAGATTGTAGATGGAGAGACCAGACGAAATGCAAAATCAGCAGAACGTTATGGCCCACCTACAACCTCAAGCAATCGTTGACATTAATAAACATGAAACGACGGGACACCTGCAGACTTACGGCAGTCATAACTGGCTTCTGGTCTATCGGAGAACAAGCCGCCAAAATGGGTATCCCTCACAATACATACTGTCATAGTTGTAAACAACCGGAGGAAAAAGAAACAATCTTCCATTTCCTCTGTGAATGCCCTGCCCTATGGAAGGACAGAATGTTAACCCTGGGCAAACCGCTGTTCGAGAGTCTCGAGCAACTGTCTGGCGTAGACGTCAACAACCTAATAAGGTTCCTAAACCGCACAGACTGGATATAGTCCTGCTGCAAATAACTGTTAAACAATTTGGTAACGAGGATGTGGCAACAAAATGGTGCGGAAGCGCTAGTTGGATTCTGGATGAATCACCACTCTAACCAACCAACCAACCCTATGACTTTCTTTTCTTTGGATTACTGTAATTAATCCATTTTTCATCATACGTCACGATGCGTTGAAGAAAACCCTTCCTGTTTTGCTGCTGGAGCAGTTGTTCACAGGTGAAAGAATGACGTCCAATATCCCTTGGTTTTGACTCATAAGGAACCCAAGTCCCGTGTTTCTGAATCATTCCCAAAGCATGCAATCGCTTGGAAATGTGGAAATGGATTGGCGGGTAACGCCTAATTCTGAAGTAAGCTCTTCTTGCGTTTTACACGGATCCTCATTGAGCAATGACTCCAATTCAGCGTTTTCGAAGGTTTTTTGACCTTCCTTCACGCGGACGGTCGTCAACATTAAAATCACCGTATTTGAAGCGACGGAACCAATCTCGGTACGTTGTTTCACTTAAAGCAGCATCTCCATAAACTTTTTGTAGCTTTCGATGCGCTTCAGCCGCCGCTTTTTTCGAATGAAAGAGGAAAATCAACACTTCCCGCAATTGACGATTATTCGGCACAAAATCAGGCATTTTTACAAAACCAAAAGTATATGAAACCAGAAAAAAAATCACTAATGTGTCGAAACAGTTTGCTTACCATATGTCTAAGCTTGGTTTATGACGTTTAGGTTATGTTAGAATCGACTAGCACACACTGCTGGCGGTTTCTATTGATTTTGTTGGGAACTTAGTTGCGCACCTAATAGTTTGGATCCATTGTTTGTTAAAGTCGAAAAATGGGGTTGTTCCAATATATAGCCCTTCTTCCCTTTTTTTTTGCATAAAAGTCTGCCTTCTCGTTTCCTTCGTGTCCCTCATGTCCTGGTGATTTTGGTGGTCCCAAATCAGTGAGTTCTGATTACGAGTGGACAATTTGTTGAGTGCATTGTTACACTCTATTAGGACTTTTGACTTGAATATGAAGCTACTCAAGGCTTTGAGACCCGATTGGCTGTCCGAGAGTATTTTAATTTTTACTTTCTCAAACCCTCTTTTCGATATGGAAATGCAATGTTTGACTGTTTCCATTATAGCGAAGAACTACGTAAAAATAATGGATTTCTTTTTCTCCAAACCAATATTTCAAATACAATAAACTCTTTCCTTTTTCCTTGTTCACTCCTCTCGGGAGCATAGGGCCTCGACAAGACTCTTCCATCGTACACGGATCTGTGCTGTTTTTGTGCACCGTCCCATGAGTTGTCGGCATCAGCTAGTTCGCACAGCATCGACCTTCTCCAAGTGGTTTTTGGTCGACCGGAACCTCTGCTCCCTTGCGGGTTCCAATCCAGAGCAATTCTCGTCCAGTGTAAGGGCGCACAATAAACTCTATACTTAGTTTAGTTTCGGGACAGTCTCGGGCTCCTGATTTTACAAAATAATATCTCGAAAATTTCGGGATCAGTAAAAAAAAAAAAATGATTTCCGCGAAAATAGAAAAGTTATTCGTGTTCAATACTGGTTGAACTTATTCGGCGCACTTGCCTCAGCCTCCTTTGAGTAGAGTAGAGGGCACAGAGTGACGTGAGATCGAAGTGCAAAACTTTTTTCCATTCATTCATTCATTTATTATTCGGCTCACTCTGTAGCTGGAAACTCATTTTGGTAGAAATCGCAAGTGATTATTCGTATTATTTGATTTAATAAAATTTTGCATTTAATGTGAAATTATTCTTATATCTGCATTCTTCTCGTAATTAGCAAATTGATTTGAATTCAATTCCAAATATTCTTACATTTCTGATACTCAAGCGAATGACGTAAATGACATTTGTTTTTGCTTGCTGTTGCCCTGCGTGTTGTTGTATATGCAAATTAGTAAGTGGCAAAAATTATTGATAAAATGTGCTTGGTCTTTCAAGTTGTTGTTGTTGCTGCTATTATTGCGATAGTTAGTGGTTGAATAAATTTCTTATTGGTAAATTAATCAAATTAATGTGAATCTTTGCGGTTTAGATGAAAGGAAATCGGAAAATCGTTATTTGTATGCTGGAATGCGTGATTTGAATGCGAAGCCATAAATTAAATTCTTTGATGGTTGAGGAAAATGTTGCAGAAAAAGGAAAAATGATTTTATTATCTTTCGGATTATGCATTTAAATTAATTTAATTTCTCTTAAGCAGCTTTGCGTGCAATTATCAATTAGATTCATCAAATTTCTATTTCATCTATTTCGCATTTCGTAAATTAAATTACTTCTGTGCTGCGAAATGGAACGAATCTAATTGATTTGTGATTTAAATTTAAAATTAAATTATCTTGTAAATTCATGACACTTTCCATTAATTATTAGAGTCTTGAGGCCTGAATAGCAATGCCCGGCATTTAAATAAATATTTAAAATACGTTTTCATGCTGGCGCCTTCGATAGAAAATGACTTAAAATTGTGATAATGAAATAGGCACTAAGCCAATATGTGCTGGCTTGCGTGTATATTGGCATTGCTTTGCCATCGGAATTATAAAAATTTGTATACAATGTGGCGCAAAATTAAGAATCGAATTTTGTTGTTGAATAATTTTTTTACTAAATCAAAAAAAAAAAAAAATAGTTTTAAGTGATGCAAAAATTTTTTTTGACCACTACGTGCTCCATTTTGACTTTCTCTCCATTTGCAAGAATTATACATCTTACGGCAGGGTGATTAATTTTGCGCCAACTGAAACTCAAGAGTATAGACAAAATATTTAGAAAACATAAAAGGATTTACATGAGCTGAATCGATTGGAAAATACCTCCGAAGTCTAAAGTTGTTTTTCCATAAATTAAATTAGTTTTTAAATATTTTTTGTCCAAAAAATCACCCAAAAAATTAAGCTGGAAAGCTTAAAATATTTAAGAATTCATGTTAGGACTAAATTTTCTATGAATAGGTTGTAACTGCAATTAATTCGTACCCTTACTATTTCCTTTCATAAATTTTTGAAGTGAAACTTCTTAGGCGTCGATGGAGGAGCGAGAATGGAGAGTAAAATTTCAAGGCATGCAACGTTTTGGGAATTTTCGTTCTGCGAGAGAGAAAGAAGATATAACGTAGAGGGAAAGGAGAGAAAGAGCTATACCTCATGTATTTTATAGCAATTTACTATCATAACTAACTATTTTATATTTTGTATTATTTTATTACGGGCATCAGTCGCAACGCTCTGCTTAAATATCAGCCTATTTAAGGTTTTCCGCAATGTTAATCCTTTACGTGGGTTGTTCGAATTGTTTAAGCAATGAATGAAAAGCGTTAACCAAAAGATTTCAGATTGCTCAGACTTCAACACAGGCAAATATATTTCGACATACTTACAGTTTCTGAACTACCGATGGTCGAGCAATCTTTTTGGTTTTAATTATTTCGGCTAAGCTCATATCCATAATTGGTAAATTAAGAATTTTTTAACTAATTTACCTTCAAATATTACGAAAAAGAAACAAATTTGTCGCCGTGGACGTCTGTAAAAAAAAGCCGATTGATGTTTAGTGCAAAGTTGGATGCGTTTTGCTCTATTGTGAATAGTCCTGTAAGCAGTGCTATTAGGTAAAAGAAAGGCACTTATGTTGAAGCAAATTTTATTTCAACGTCGCTGCTAGGTATTCGCAAGGCAGATTCAATTTGAAGAATGTTTAGGAATTAACGCAGTTAGGGTCTCCGCACACGGGTCGTATCGTCAGTGGCTAGTCCGCACACAATGCAACTATCTGTCGTAAGAGTAAGAGTTGCCAATATGTCGAGCGATGAAGGGGAATTTGTTTGTAAATTTTGTCTATTTGTATTCTCTGCAAATGTTTGTGAATTTATTTAGATATATATTCTTTCTCCCTCTCTCTCTCTATCTCTCATTCTTTCTCGGATCTCTCCCTCTTTCTTTGTCTGCCGTGAAAGTTTCACTTCTGTTAACACGGATAGATTTCAGCATAAAGAATAAAGAGATAGGAAAGAGAAAAAGTGGGTGGTGAGACGGAAAAATTTGTTTGAGGTCACTCTTCCACAAATCTCTTGGATTCATTGATAAATCTTAAGAGTTCCGGAAGAGGAAGAGCATGAACTTTATCCATACTCAGTATATCGCAACCCAATATCCTAAGTCTGATTCTGGAAAACGCCTCAAGACAGGATAGGCACAGCTACTGTCATACTGATTAATAATTTTTTTGGTTTTTATGATTCAGATAAATAACTAGAAGAGCCAAAATGGACAACGCCGTCCAGGCCCAATTTTTCGGGAGGGTCAACTTCAGCGCTATTTTCAAAATTATAAGAATTAAAAAAAAAGTTGGTTTTCATTTTTGTATGTAAAAAATGTTTTTTAATTTAATATTTTTTCATATGGTACAAAAATGAAAAAAAAACAAAATGTTTTTAATTCTTATAAGTTTAAAAATAGTGCTGAAGTAAAACAAAAATTTAAATATCGTTTTCAATTTTTTTTGTAAAAACAAATTCCTGAAAATGCCTTAAATTTTCGAGCTCTAGGTCACCGGGTTCCCTTAATTCCGTTGGTGAAAGCTTTAAACTTTTTTCGGCAGACCTTTCAGGGTCAAACCCTTACTTTATATTGGGTGATCTTTTGGAGAAAATGTTTTATCAAAAGGGGCGTTCCATGAAAGTAGTACCAATTGGTCCTTCAATTTTCTTTATACTTTGGAATTTTGTTGTGTTTGTGACTCTTTGGAAGCATGTCAAAAGGTTTTGCAAAATTTCAATTATTTTGCAAGTTATTGTTTATTGAATTTTTATGCTAAATTTTTTTCGATAATTTTTATCTTGAAATATATAAGTGATACAAAAAAAAGTTGTTTATAAAAATTATAGGGAAAAAGTTGAATTTTCATAATATATTTTTTAAAAAATAAAAAAAGTAATTTTTAGCTAATTTGTTTAAACAATAATTTTTTATTGTTGGTTTTTTACTCGAAGTACACTGTGGAATTTTGTAAAAAAAATTTTTTATCAAAGTTTGAACCCTTCTTAAAAGATACTGCAAATTACAGAGATGGGTTTTTTTTTGTTCTCGAGAAATTAATTTTTGAATTTTACACTGCATGGCTCGGCCTAGTAGCATGCTTTATTCTTTACCAATACAGTATAAAGATCACAGTTCTACATCATATATTTTTTTTTAATATTATTCCAACTTACTAAATTAACATTTTTTATTAAATAAATACCGTTTTCCACACCACCCTGGAGGTACAGTTCGTCAAGTGCGTTTTTAAAAAAAATGTAAAAAAAGGTGGTATCCCCAGTAGGCCTAGTCCACCATTCCCTTTCTCTATATTATAAAATAGAATAATACATAACATAAGTTGTAACATTTTTTCAATATAATCAAAAAAATTGTTTGTGTTCTATTTAGAATTTTAGAATTGATAAGAATTATTATGAAATATTAAATACGGAAGATAAACTATCATTGAAGTTAGAAATTTTTTTACATTTAATTTTTTCATTTTCAACTGGAATAAAAGAATGAAAACCACGTGTGCCAATGATTGTTTTGCATGTTAAAAATCGTTTACTTAAGAACTTTTTTATATCTTCAAGAGCTTCATTGGAACAAAAGTCAAATGTAATTGAATCACATTTGTTTTTAACTGTTTTAAAAAATGCTCCAGGAGTTGCTATTGGTACAGTATCAGGTCTTCGTAGACTTTCTCGCCTAACGTACCTTTTTATTGTACCACCAATTCCATCACAGCAATTTTTTCCATGAGACGTTGCAAAAAAGTGCCATTCTGCTTCTATATTAAAATCTTGAAAATCATAGACTAAATTGATAAAACTTTTTCTGTTTTTATACGGTGATGCTGCACCATCGGAGAAATAATAAATTTTTTTTATTTTGTCTGATCCATAATTCTAATTTAATAAAAGAAATTAATCTTGATAAAGATTCTGTATTTTTTTGTATACTTTATTGTACTATAATTAAGATTAAATTCACGTTTTAAAGTACTTAGGTTCCAACTTAAAGGTGTAACAGTCAGCCAATGAATTTTTGAAGTGAAAACTTCTTTAGAATCGTTGGGAGTGATTTGGGAAAAAGTGAAACGAAAAAAGCGACCCAACTTGGCTACGAATATTACATATAAACGTAGCGCCGAACTAAATAAAAATAACTTTTATTTTTTCTTGTGATTCGAACCAAGGATTTTGGATCGGAAGCTCACATTGCTAGTCGCTCGGCTACCGCGCCATGCTGTCGTTGCTGGCCTAAAAGTTATTTAGTTACGAAGCGTTATATTATATGTTGATATAAATAATTTTTGTGAGCGTATAATTCTCAAGAGGTTTATTAGGTTTTTTATTTAAAATCTATTGACTAGGTAGTGTGGTTATCAGCTTAACATCTAATAGATCCTCCATCGGAGGACAACAAAAGTTAGACTGATTTTTGGAAATGGGCGGAGTGTTTTAGGAGCTTGCTCCACCTCTGCCACGGGTAGGCCCGGTATTGCAGTACCGCCGGGATCTCGGCCTTGAATAAATACAAGAAGAAATATACTAATATACATTTAGGTTTGGTGGGAAGACATACATTTTTATATGAATACAAGTAGACGAAAATGTATTTTTTTTTTTTTTTTTTTTGGAATTTGCATTGTAGGACATTTCTGATTATTTATTGAAAACAGTTTTTTTTTTATTAAAATTGATTATAGAAGAAAATTGAATTTTTTCCAAGGTGAATTCATAATTCAATTTTGTGTTGACATCCAAATGTACACGGCGGAAGAAAAAAATAACAAATCAGCTGTGTTATTGCTACCACCTTCAAAAGATTCGCCTTGATTTTTCATATAAAAATTATAAATATCATCACTTGTGACAACTGTACCCAGTCGGTCAACAGTGTGTGAATCATCTTTAGATTCTGCAAGAATACCCTAACCTGCGCACCGCACAGTAAAATCGACACAAAGCTGAGCGCAGAGCACAATCGTACAAACACACTAACGTACATACATACATATATACGCTCGAATACATTTTCTTACTGTGCTCAGCCAAGGCTGGTCTGTGGCGATATGAACGCACAAATGCACATACACAGGCACGAACATGAAATCAAACAGCTCGCCGTGTTTAAGTGAATCGGTATAAATATTTGGTACATTAATTTTTGTGAGTGTGTAATTCTCAAAAGGTTTATTAGAAAATGTAATTACAAGGTAGTTTGTTGATTGTGTATGGTTATCGCTCCTCGGCCTTATGGCTAAGATCAAAGTGTAGTTTAACATCTGATAGATCCTCCATCGGAGGACAACAAATGTTAAACTGATTTTTGGAAATGGGCGGAGTGTTTTAGGAGCTTGCTCCACCTCTGCCACGGGTTAGTCCGGTAGTGCAGTACCGCCGGGATTTCGGCCTTGAATAAATACAAGAAGAAATATACAAATACATTTAGCTTTGGTGGGAAGATACATAAATTTTTATATGAATACAAGTAGACGAAAATGGAAGAAATTTGTAAGTCTGTTTCTTCGGTCCGTTTGGGTATTTTTTTTGACAACATCGAAACCAAAGGATTTGTATCATATTTTATCTATCATAAGCCACTCGTATCATTTGTTGAAATTGAAAACATTGAGGATGAATAAAATAAAATGAAGAAAATAAAATATGAACTTTAGAGCAATATTATAATGAACCTATAATTATCCCGCTCCTAATGCTGCTTTCGTCTTATTCTCTCAGTTTGTCTTACGGAAGGTTTCACTTCTATCCCGTCTAACCGTTAGACTGGTACTTTTTTTCTTTAAAATTAGATGCAGATTTTACTTTTAGTTTAATTAAATTCATCATTTCTATTCCAACATCACCTTCTATAAATTCGATGTCAGATCTACCCGACACAGAACCTAGGCTACTTGCAGTTTCAGAAACTTCACTAAGAGCAATATTATTAATATTATCATTAGAATCAATGCTTACGAAACTATTTTCCGACGGCTCCTTTCCCTTTGATAACAGCATCTTGCAAGATAAGAAAATATATTCTACCAAACCTGGATGTTTTTCTTTCAGTGATGCAGACAATTTAGCAACATTCTTTTCGATCCAAGAATGATTGGGTAACTTGAAAGGATTGCAACAAACTTTTTTCGGCATGATGATTACTTTGCAAAATTAAATTTTAAACTTGGAGCACTAACAAAATCTAAGAGACGTTGTTCACTCAAAAGTAAAATTCAATCTAACTGAATTTGAAACACAGTCACTCGCTTCACAAAGAAAAATGTAATAATCGTTAAAAGCTCATTAACACAGTGCGGAGTGACAATTTTAAAAACTTATTCATAGCGGGCTGTGTTCTTTATACTGTATTGGTAAAGAATAAAGCATACTGCGGGAGTTGCCGCGCGCGGCTACTAGGCCGAGCCATGCAGTGTAAAATTCAAAAATTAATTTCTCGAGAACCCAAAAAAACCCATCTCTATAATTTGCAGTATCTTTTAAGAAGGGTTCAAATTTTGATAAAAATTTTTTTTTACAAAATTCCACAGTGTACTTCGAGTAAAAAACCAACAATAAAAAATTATTGTTTAAACAAATTAGCTAAAAATTACTTTTTTTATTTTTTAAAAAATATATTATGAAAATTCAACTTTTTCCCTATAATTTTTATAAACAACTTTTTTTTGTATCACTTATATATTTCAAGATAAAAATTATCGAAAAAAATTTAGCATAAAAATTCAATAAACAATAACTTGCAAAATAATTGAAATTTTGCAAAACCATTTGGCATGCTTCCAAAGAGTCACAAACACAACAAAATTGCAAAGTATAAAGAAAATTGAAGGACCAACTGGTACTACTTTCATGGAACGCCCCAAAACTTATTTTGTTTATAAAAACAGGATTTTTAGAGAAATTTTCAAATCGGCGCAGCTCATGTAAATTTTATTATTTTGTTGAACTATTTTGGCGGAAGACCTAAAACGGCAAATGGTTTATACGAGCAGCTTTTTAAGGCAAGAAGAACATACTCAGAGCCGATAACCATTGCCTGGCGAGGAGCGACCGCTATTACAAAAAACTTTTTCTATTATTTTGCTATTTCATGCACAGAGATTCGCATCTCCGCACTCCCGAATGGTAGTTATGCACCAACCCATTCGGCTACGGGAGCCGTGTTTGAATAAGCTTTCGAAATAGCGAACCAATTATCTAAAGCCAATAGTCTCTAAAGAGTAAGAACAACATAACTCAATTCGGTGAAACGGCAGTTTTCGAAATGCTGCATTAATTTCTTCCTTTAAAGGAAATCACTTTCGGCTTAAATTTGCAAAAATTTGTTTGGGAGTAGAACTCGCTGCGAGTCAAATTTGCTGAATTCGTGATTTCGGATACTCTTGCCCTAGTAATTATCTTTCATGAGAAACTATTTTTTTATGAAGCGAAACAACCACCATAGAAAACTGCTCCATTGTTACCTAAGTTTCCGCAACTCAAAAGTCTAACACAATAACTTTCGCACTCACTCACAGAAAAACAACAAAGCCGCAAAAGCAAAAAATAGCCATTTAAAATCACAACTTTTATTTACACAATAAATACTTGTATGTTTGTATGCGGCACGAATAAATAACCGTTTCATAACCTAAAGCTGGTGGTCCATAAAAATTGAAATACCAGAGAAATTGAAAAATCAACATCGCTTGCCATGCAACAAAATATGAATGTTCGAAGGCAACTCAAGCATTAAAAACCCGATGCTGATGCCCACAAAGACATAAAGTCGCTTTTAATACTTTAATCCAATTAAAGCGAACCATTCGATACTTAGGCGGCTAAGTGTGCAACCCGATCAACTGGCGACCACGACAAGAGCCTTTTACATAGTTGGATCAAATTGGGTATTTATGTAAGGAATGAACATATGGTTGCCACCTTTTTTAAATTGTTTAAAAGTTAATGAAATATCACAATGGGGACGTCAAATGGACCTGTTTTTGATAGGTTAATTCATAAATCTTTTGAATAGAGGCAAATGTAGGTATGTATGTATGTTATGTTCTTTACTTTCAAAAGATATATATACAATGGGTGCTTATAACTAGTAGAACCTACGACTTGTTTTTCCTTGTTCACTCCTCCCGGGAGCATAAGGCCTCGACAAGACTCTTCCATCGTACACGGTTCTGTGCTGTTGTTTATGCACCGTCCCATGAGATGTCGGCATCAGCTGGTTCGCGCAACATCCACCTTGTCCAAGTGTTTTCTGGTCGACCGCGACCTCTGCTCCCTTGCGGGTTCTAGTCCAGTGCCATTCTCGTGATGCTATCTGGTGGTTTTCTCAACGTGTGACCTATCCATCTCCACTTTCTGCGTTTGATTTGCCTAAGGATGGGTTCCTCATTCGTTAATCTCCACAGTGCGTCGTTACTGATGGTGTTTGGCAAATGATGCGGAGGGCATTTTTTGACGAAGGATTGTAGCCTCTGTGTGATGGTGTTAGAGATCAGCATTACAGACTTTACGCATGAGATGAATATTCGTAGTTTAGTGCGCCTGGAGACTTGCGAACTCATCCATATTGTATGCATTCACCCGAATGCCGCCCTTGCTTTGTTGAGCCTGCAGTTGACATCTTCATCTGCTCCACCTTCTGCCGTGATGATGCAGCCGAGGTAGCAGAAGCTTTCGACGAATTCCAGCGGGCCTCGCCCACCAATATCTGCCTTGCGTTATTGTGGTTAACTCTCATGGCCTTGGTCTTGTCGATTTTGACCTCCACTCCGACAGTGCGTGCCAGCTCGACTAGTTTGTCCGCCTTCGCTTGCATGCCAGAGAGTATGTGATGTCTGTTAGATGTCTGATGAAACTCCATACAATGCCTTATTTGTGCAAGGTCAGTTGGCTCATGATGTCATCAAGGACGTTGGCGAAGAGAAGGGGCGACAGGTGACAACCTTTCCTTACGCTTGCGTTGCTAGTGAATGGATCGCTGGTATCGCCTTTGTGAAGCACTGCCAGTTCGGAATTCTCGTAGACGGCTTTGATGAGGCGATTATCTTAGCGGGAACTCCCTTTCTACTCAGTGCCAACCATTTTGCATCTCGTTTGATAGTGTCGAACGCCTTCTTAAAGTCTACGACCTCCATGAAGAGCGGGGAGCGCCACTCAACTGATTTTTCTACTAAAGGGTGGTTAAATTTCAAGGGCCGATGTTGAATCTGAACCACACCTAAACCTCAACGACACCGTTGGACTTCTTTCTTTGAGGTTATTTGAAAGAAAAGGTGTACGTCGATAAGCTAGCAACAATTCAAGAGCTAAAAGATTAGATAATTTGGCACATTAACGGCATAGAACCTCAATTATGCCTCAGCGTTATCGAAAATTTGGACCATCGGATGGAGGTGTGCCGCCGAGGTCGCAGCGGTCATTTGGTTGATACTTTGTTTCACTCGTAATTGAGCCATACCACTTTTATCATAATATAGATAAATGACAATAATTTCTTAAAAAAATGGTATTTTATTCAAAATCAACACCGGCCCTTGAAACTTAGCCACCCTTCATTATCCGAAGTGAGTTGGCTTGGTCAACGCAGCTTTGGTGACGCCGAAAACCAGCTGGCTCGTCTCTTAAGGATCGTTCGACATCTTTGAGTGTGTCTTGAATGATCGCGGCTACAATTTTGTAGATGGTGTTAAGTAGGGATATTCTTCACCAGTTGCCGCAGTCACGCAGTTCACCTTTCTTGGGCAGCTTCACAATGATGTCTTTTGTTCAGGACGGAGGCAGTTTTTCATTGCTCCAGACGGCGGTGATGTGGGAATGAAGAATTTTCGCTGATATTACAAACAATGCATACGTCAATTATTTATATTTATATCAAATTTGATGTACCATTTGATGTATGAAATTAAGCTCATATAAGCCGACCTTCGCAGGAAAGGGAACGCCCTACTTTTGAACTCCTTATGTTTTGAATGAGATCAAATGTATGTCGAGTTTTAGTTACTGATATATTCCAAATATTTATTCCCTTTTTCTATAGAATCGCCCATGGTTATAAATTTTTACGCATCTACACATACATATATACTTCTCTACCAACTTACGTATGTATAGGTGTCCTACCATTCATTGAAACTTTTACCACGAAAGCTTAGTCATTTGTGACGATTATGAAAATGAATTTAAACTGAAAATTTCCACATTCTATGCGATTAGTCAAGGTCTAGTGGGAACGGGCGCAGATTTGGCCAAAGTATGCACGTGGTAACCAACATTTGGGTGCGAATTTTGGTGCTTGAAAATTTTCAATTAGCACAATTTGCGTATGGCGAAAAGTTCTGATATTGCAATAATTCATGGGTTGCATTTTGCTGCATTTGGTTCTGCATTTGTGGCTGAAAGGAAACTTATATTGCTTGAATATACAAATTGTATTCTAACCGCATGCATGGCATGGCATAAATGGACTTGCATAACAAAAGCAATATGCAGTAATATTTACGTAAATAAAGCGGCACGTGTAGTCTGTTAGAGTGAGCTTGTGTGTTCACTTATCCCAAATATGTAGGGAAACATAAAATATAAAATTAAAAGTTTTTTTTCAATACTTAGTTTCGTAACTCAGTCACTTAGTCACGCAAATGGATCACACGTGGACGAGGTAGCAGGAGACTGTATATGGATCAGGCCATAGACTCTCTATAGTGATTAGCAAATACTTAGGTTCTAGCAATCTCAACTTCTTCTTCTTCTTAATTGGCGCGATAATCGCTTACGCGATTTTGGCCGAGTTTAACAAAGTGCGCCAGTCGTTTCTTTCTCGTGCTAACCGGCGCCAATTAGACACACCAAGTGAAGCTAAGTTCTTCTCCACGTGGTCTTTCCAATGCAGGGGAGGCCTTCTTTTTCCTCTACTAGCACCAGCTGGTACCGCATCGAATACTTTCAAAGCCGGAGCGTTTGTATCCATTCGGACGACATGACCCAGCCAACGTAGCCGCTGGATATTTATTCGCTGCGCTATGTCTATGTCGTCGTAAAGCTTATGCAGCTTATCGTTCCATCGCCTGCGATATTCACCATTGCCAACGTGCAAAGGTCCAAAAATCTTACGCAGAATCTTTCTCTCAAACACTCCAAGCGTAGCTTCATTGGATGTTGTCATCGTCCACGCTTCTGCGCCATACGTCAGGACGGGCATGCTGAGAGCCTTGTAGAGTGTTAGTGTTGTTCGTCGAGAGAGGATTTTACTTTTCAATTGCCTACTTAGTCCAAAGTAGAACTTGTTGGCAAGAGAGATTCTACGTTAGATTTCAAGGCTGACCTTGTTATCGGTGTTAATGCTGGTTCCTAAGTATACGAAGTCCTTTACAACCTCGATTTCATAACTGTCAACAGTGACGTGGGTGCCGATGCGCGATCTCAACTTAGATCAGCGTAATAAACCGCGCAAAAGGTCTGAAAGCCACCTTTATTGTCATAATTTAGATAGTCAAGCATCTATGGAGTTTCTCTGTAAAAGGACTTTCAGAACCAATCAAGTGAAGAAGTATTTATGTCACTTTGGAGGTTGTCGCATTCTCGTAAAGACGTTTGAAAGATTGCAGGAAAGGACACGAGGTCGCCAAGGAGCTGGCAAATAGAGGTCTATAAGCCATTACGCTGAAAGTAGAACTGTTTTGCAGTGCTACCTGAAAGAAAGACTTTACTGTACGTTTTCCACCGAGAGCCGAATGGAGGAAAAGGGAAAGTGATTGGTAGATTTGATGTTGAAATCTACACTGACTACACTAAGATAAACTGTGGTGTGGGAGCTGGCTTCTATTCGGAACCGCTCATCTTATCCAAATCAAATCGATTTCCGCGTGCTCCAGTCAGAACTTTTGGCAATCAGGGAAGCTTGCGAATCACTGAAACACTACAAAATGGTGCAAGAGTAGCTATACTTTCCAAAACTGCACTTTGCTCTTGGAATGCATGCATCTGTGTTTCAAGCGGAGGTGTATGCAGTTCAAGAAGCAATGAACTTTGTTGTGGAAAAACGACGGAGAGGCAGATCTATATGTGTCTGCAGCGACAGCCAAGCAGCGCTTATGGCCTTAGACAGCCCTCAAACCACATCAGGGGTAGCGAAGTCCTGTAAATCCAGGCTGAACTATGTCGGCAGACATAATAGCCTGATGCTAACATGGGTCCCGGGACACGTGGGTATCGCGGGTAACGATACCTCTGACTCCTTAGCTAAGATGGGCTCTGGGCCAAAGAAGTTGGCCGCTTTGCCACTCCCCTCTGCGGCCATCACGGCCACGGTTAGCAAATGGGTAACTACTACCCACAAGCGAGCTTGGCAGGCTGAGAGAGGCTGCAGATGGACAAAACTGATGTTACCTGTCATGTCCGATCGACTGTCAGAAACCCTTCTGTCATTAAGCAGAGGGGAGTGCAGACGGCTGGTTGGACTGATGACGGGCCACTTTCTGTGGGCAAAGCACATGGAAAGGTTGGGCATCTCAGAGAGTGTACTCTGCCCAGCTTGTGAAGAGGAGGATGAGACGGCGGACCACTTCCTGTGTGTCTGCCCCGCCTTCGCTCGAATCAGGTTTGAGGCCTTTGGCACTGATGTGTTAAGAAGCGACCATCTTGGCTCCTTGGCACCACAAGATCTACTCAGATTTCTTCGGAGATCCGGTAGATTTAAAGAAAATTAAAAGGGAATCCAAGTGTAGTACAATGGACTCAATTAATGTCTGAGTGCTGCACTTGCTAGTTGTCCCGACAAAAAAAAAAAAAAAGCTATCTTTTCAGTTAGTCAAAACTAACAAAACCTTAGACTCCAACCCCATTTCATTCAAACTAGTTCACAATGCAGAGAGGAACTAGAACTGCCTGGTCGTTGGTTTCAAATTACTCTGATATGGGTTCTTGGACACAGTAATATAGAGCGTAATGAGAAAGCAGACGAGCTAGCAAGAAAAGGTTCGACACTAGACATAACAGAAGCGGTTGCAGTCGCTACCCCATTCACTACAATAAAAACATCCATTGAGTCACACTACTGTGCTTTAGCCGAAAGAAGATGGAAGCAATTAACTACATAGTTTTTTATGTTTTTGTTTTTTTTGTCGGGACAACTAGCAAGTGCAGCACTCAGACATTAATTAAGTCCATTGTACTACACTTGGATTCCCTTTTAATTTTCTTTAAACCTACACGATGTTCGAAGAAATCTCAGTAGATCTTGAGGTGCCAAGGAGCCAAGATGCCCACATGTACTACAACAAGAAAATCATAGCCGTCTTACAACACCTAGAGGACGAATTACCTCTCGCTCAAACATTTCACGTATCTCCGCAACTTTAACTGGAAGGTAGAACCTTCCAATCTCATCTGCAGAAGATCTCAGGCGGAGTCGTGAAAGAAAGTCTTTTCCACTATTTATGCGAATGTCCAGGTTTAGCCAGAACAAGACTTCGCTTTTTCGTTCAGCCTTTTCTACAGCGAATTAGTGAAATCTCAGACAGAGAGATAAAACATTTGCAGTTATATCTGGATCTCACGAAATGGATCTGACTTAAAAAAAAAAAAAAAAAAAAAACAAGATATCACACGAGAACAGTGATAATACAATGGCGCTAGTTGCTAATTAAGACTATTTAGTACAAATGTTCAACGACCTCAACAACAACAACAACCTGGTTCCTATATAAAGGATTAATGAGTCATTAGGAGGTTTACTCAGAGCAGAGTCAGTTAGGTTAGGTTTTTTTGTGGCAGTCAGCTTAGTGTAGTCAACTCGCTTGAATCAATTAGGTCCATTGTGGACCAGTTAGACTGCCTTGAGAAGTTTTATCCCACCTTATAGGTTTTTTATCTCTTTTATAAGTTTTATTTCAACACCGGATAGCTCCGTAAGAGAGTCGAAATGGTATTTTCCTAACAATCTTGTTCTAGCAGCTAAGGCTGGACAATTGCAGAGGAAGTGTTCTACTGTTTCTTCCTCTTTCTCGTCTCTACAACTTCTTTAGCTCTCTCTCTCTCTCTCTCTTAGCTTCGCAGTCTGCGGTAGACCATAGCTTCATCAACAATCCTCTACCAATTCAGTCTCTCTCTTGCCTCTTTTCTCCATTTACGAAAGTTCATCGCTTTTAAGTCTGCTTTTACGTCATTAAGCCATCTCTTTCTTGGTCGGCCTCTCTTTCTTCCTACAATTGGACGCAAAGTAAACACCCTTCGGGTTCTTATGATCTGGCCAATCCATCTAATCCGCTGCGCTTTATTCTAATTTCATCAATTTCATTGTTATAACGGATGCGATACGTGCCATTTTCAAGCCGAATAGGACCGTAGATTTTTCTCATTTTGGATCTTTCAAATCGCAAAAGCTGGTTTTTAGCTTTCAGTGTCCAGATTTCACCACCATAATTAAGAACCGGACGAATTAAAGTTTTATACATCTTGATTTTCTGCATTTGAGATAAAACCTTTCATCTGAACAATTTTATATTTGCATAGTACATCTTATTAGCAGATTTAATTCTTTCATCTGTTGCAATTGATATGCCTTTACTCGCTTATAGAACGAATCCTGTACTTCTATAGCATTAATGCGAAAATATTTCCATCCTAGAACAGCCAACGACCGGTGACACAAGCCACGACCTTTGAGATATTCTCTTGAGTGGTTAAGCAATTCTCCTGACATATGTATTTTGTTCTCTCCAAGACCTATTGACATCCTGGAGAATATTATTATATCCTTAATTGCAAGTTGCCATAGGAACTCCCAGTAACACTTAGCTGTCATCTGATTTGACAGAAAATTAGTTTTATTCTTCCGCTGAACGAAAATGGTTGTGTATACGCTCAAAGAACGCCGCGAAATATTGCGACATTACTTTGAAAATCATGGTAATGTTGCAGAATGTGTACGAAAATTACGTACGGCAATGAGAAGAAGAAAAGCACCGAATGAAGCGTATGTGCGTTACTTTGCGAAAAAAGTAAGAGAAACTGGGTTGCTTATTGACAAACCAACGCGTGACCGACCAAAAACCGTGCGTACACCCGAAAATATTGCTGCTGTGGCCGAGAGTGTTCGTGAATCACCAGGAACATCAGTTCACCGTCGATCTCAACAATTGGACATTTTGGAGACATCATTGAGACGAATTTTGTGTAAAGACCTTGGTATGACGCCGTACAAAGTCCAATTGGTTCGGCAGCTGAAGCAAACCGACCACCCAATGCGTTTTCGCTTCGCTTCATGGGCTTGGGAGCGACTTGAAGAAGATGAAGACTTTTACCGAAAAATCATCTTTTCGGATGAAGCTCATTTCCATATGTTAACAAGCAAAATTGCCGCATTTGGGGCTCAGAAAACCCGCACGTACTCGAAGAAAAGCCGATGCATTCACAACGAGTCACTGTTTGGTGCGGATTTTGGTCGAGAGGCATCATTGGTCCATTTTTCTTCGAAAATGAGCGAGGAGTGGCCGTAACAGTCAATGCAGAGCGCTACCGGGCCATTTGAACGAATTTTTGTTCCGAGAAATTGAAGAGGAGGATATTGGTGGCATTTTGTTCCAACAAGATAGCGCTACTTGCCACACAGCGAATGCTGCGATCAATCTTTTGCGCACTGTCTTCCAAGATCGCATTATCAACCGAAATTCTGATATCGTTTGGCCGCCTCGGAGCTGCGATTTGACGCCGTTGGATTATTATCTTTGGGGTGCCGTCAAAGACCAGTATTATGCCAACAACCCAGCAACACTGAAGACCAACATACGCGATGCCATAGCTGAAATACAGCCGCATACAATCGAAAATGTGTTGAAAAATTGGACCGATCGTATGGGATGGTGCATGGCTAGCCGAGTCAGCCATATGTATGAAGTTGTGTTCCATCATTAACCGGAAGGATTGTACTTCAAAAAAAAAAAAAACAGTTTGGAAAAATATTGAGTAGTTTCTTTTTTATAGCATTTTTAATTCCGTAAAGTTATATGGCGGATGCGTATTAGTGCGACATTTTAACAGTGTTTTTAGTTTTACACGAGGAAAATTTCAAATTTGATTAACTTTCTTTACTTTAGCTTCAGAATACCGAATTACGAATCATTTTTTTATCTAGGCATCATCAGTCCATGCACTATCACCATATGCCATGATTATAGAGTTAAGTTTGTGCTAAAGAACAAAAGTAATGTTAGAAAGCAAAAATGCGCAATTTAAAGAATCCTCAATTTTTATTTTAATACTAACCATTGTGCTTACGTCATTCTTACTACCACACTCATGCATGTAACTGTAGTCTGAGTGCTGTAGCAGCTTAAGCAAGAACATAATTGTCCACTTCACAAACCCCCATTACTTAATGACGCTTTTGTAGGTATTTCTGCACTCAAAGAGTTGGAAACGAAATGCTTTTGAATTATTATTTTTATGACGCATGTAAAAATGGAGTGCCACATTGTAGTTAAGTGTTTGTTATCGGAGATTAAATGCATATAAAATCGCCTAAGCTTAGTACCTTTCACTTAAACAAACTTTATGAGGGATACCATTAAAATAGAAACGTAAAAGCGTCGGTTAGCTGTTGAGTATAGCAACAAATAAAAATAGAAATTAATATAACAAAAACCTGTTGTCAAGGAGGCCAAGGCATAATATTTGTTATGCGCAGTTTTTAAAACTTTTTCTGAATAACTTTTAGGGGTGATAAGAGTTTGTTTAGTACATTTAGGGAACTCTTTTATTTGACAGTAAAGCATATTTTGGGCATTGCCGCTCATCTTGGTAGGATGCTTGGGGTATAAAAATATTTTAAATACTCTAAAAATGTTGACTCTTAATACTAACTGCCTTGGCCGACATACTGATAGGCTTAAAAGCAGAAAACTCGTTGAAAAAATTAATTTTAATTTTAGTTATCGGAAAAACATTTCATAAATTTATTTTCCGCTTTGCAAAAGTTTCTTTGTAATGCATTAAAAAGTGTAATAACATTTAAGTGAGGGGTGTAGTTGAGTTTTTGTCAGAATAGATTAGATTAGATTTGTGGGGGGCTGGACAAGCCCAAGCACACAGTCAGGAGGCCATTGTACTACACCCGGATAGATATCAGTAGAAGGAATAGAGATAGGAAAGATAAAAGATGGATGGTAAAAACGGATAAATTAGTTGAGGTCACTCTTCCACAAATCTTTTGGATTCATTGATGAATTTTAAGAGATCCGGAAGAGGAAGAGTATGAACTTTGTGTATCGTATGTGTATCGCAACCCAATATCCTAAGTCTGATTCTGGAAAATGCAGAACAGCTACAGAGAAAATGCTCTGCAGTGTCGTCATCTTCAAGACAGGATAGGCAAATCGGGCTGTCCACGACCCCCATGGTAGCCATATGCTGACCACAGACGTTGTGCCCTGTGATTACACCCACCAGTACTGTCAGGCCCTTCCTGCTGAGTTTTAGGAGAAAGGTCGCTGTTTTCCTGTTTGGTTCTTTCACAAAGCACTTGGCAACTCTGCACGAGTTCAACTCAGACCAACGTCCTCTGTGGGTACACCTCATGAAGTCCTCAATCCATAGTTGAATCGATGCGGAATTGACACCTCGAAAGGGTTTACGGCCTAGTGGGATACTTGCAGAGCCTTCTTTAGCCAATTTATCAGCTAACTCGTTCCCAACTAAGACTCTCTTTGTTGTGTTTTGCAACACTGTTCAGTTTTGTCTTACATTCACCGACTAACTTCGAAGAGCAGCGTGGGTTGGCAAGGGCTTTCAGTGCGGCTTGACTGTCACTACGAAGTCCAATACTACTACCCCGCCACTTTTTCTCAATTAGCCAGTACGCAACATTCAAGATGGCATAGACTTCCGCAAGGAATACGGTGGCCATCTGTCCTGTGGCATAGGAGTACTTAGTGTCTTCGTCTAAGTACCATCCAGATCTGCTTCTATCACTGGTCTTGGATTCGTCGGTGTAGAAAGTGTGCTGATATCCCGTTAATAGGTTCTCTGGACTTAACCATTGACCTCTATCTGGGATCAAAACCTGATACTTCCTACCGAAGCTAACGACAGGCACCCGATTGTCCACTGGCATCGAGAACAGTGTGCACCGCTCTGACAACTGGTGGTATATCTGACAGTGGCCAGTGCTTACTTCATTTCCCCAGACTCCGTTTAACTTGAGCCTGTACGCCGCCTTCATTGCTTCCTTTCGAATTTGAAGATCTAGAGGTAGCAAGTTCAGGCACCGGTGATACCCAAGCACACATTTCTCTGTAGCCTGTTTAGAGGTTTTACTCTGGAATTAACCTTTGTGGCTTTCCACAATACTACAGAGGCGTATGTAATAATGGGCCTAACCAGGGTGATGAACAGCCAGTGTACTATCGCCGGTCTTAGACCCTATGTCTTGCCAAAGGTTCTTTTACACTGCCAGAAGACTTTTAGTGCTCGAGAGACCTTCTGCTCGACGTGCTTCTTCCAGGTAAGTTTACTATCTAGGATTACTCTTAAATATTTAACCTCAGAAGACAATTGCAGTGTTACCCCTTTCAATGTGGGTAGTAACAGGCCTTCCATATTGCGTTTCCTAGTGAAAAGCACTAGGGTACTTTTTGTAGGATTCACCGAAAGACCATGCAATTCGCACCAATACTCAATCTTATTTAGAGCTACCTGCATTTTATTGCATACACCAAGAGTGTACTCTCTTGTTTCCAGCCCTTTTTCGTCGTTTTTTTAGTCAGACTCCAAAAAAAAAGAACAAAAAAAAAGCAAAAAAAAAAAAACAATAATAATAAAACTGAAATCAAAAAAGTAGTTCAGAATGAATTTACAACCCTGAACTATGTAAAAAGCAAAGTTTTTATCTGTTGATTGGTTTTGCGCAGATTCAAGCGCAATAAAAGAAAGAAACTGTGTGCCATTGTTACAAATTGATATAAAATGGCAAAAGTACAGTAAAAGAAACACGCATGCAACGTGAAGAAAATAAATTTCGCAAATAGCTCAACAAAAAAGTGACCAAACTTTTCACATATCCGCATGACAACAGCAAAAAGTAAGCAACGCAGAATCTTGTCTCGAAGAATTCAATATGGATTAGTAAACATTTGCAGAAAGCAAAATTTTTATTAAACAAGTAAATTTGTTATTGCAATAAAAAACAAACAAGAAATCAAGAACATTCAAACTTTGCGTATGCTAAGGCGCCTGATTACTTTTAACGTATTTTCGAAGTAATAAATAATAGAAAAAATATGCTGGGTGTAATTTGTCAATTCATTACTTAGATGAAGGATGCATTTACAGTGAACTCGCACAGACTTTGTAATCCAACTTTCTTATAAATTTTTTATCATTAACTATAATAATTTTTTGTGAAAATGGAATTACATCTGTATTCATCATCTTTTTGGAAATCGAATTCTTAAAAACTAAAAAGTCTGATTTTTGATAAAATACGAACATTTGGGACTAGCTAAAGCAGTTAAAGAAAGCTGTAATGCAGACAAGTTTCTAAATAGGGTTGCCGCCTACTGAATTAAAATAAATATCGAACTCTAAAAACTGAAAGTTCTGATTTTTGTTAAAGTAGAGACACTGGATACGAGCTAAAGGAGTTAGAGAAAGCTGTAATGCTGACTAATTTCTCAAAAGGGTTGCCGCATATATGAATTAATATAAATATCGAATTTTAAAAAACTAAAAAGTGTGATTTTTGTTAAAATAGAGACACTGGGTACTAGCTAAAGGAGTTAGAGAAAGCTGTAATGCAGACTAGTTTCTAAATAGGGTTGCCGCCTATCAGATTTAAAATAAATATCGAAATCTTAAACACTACAAAGTGTGATTTTTGATAAAATAGAGGCACTTCGTACCAGCTAAAGGAGTTAGAGAAAGCAGTTATGCCGACTAGTTTCTAAAAAGGGTTGCCACCTATCAGAATTAAAATAAATTTCGAGTTCTTAAAAACTAAAAAGTGTGATTTTCGAAAAAATAGAGGCACTTCGTACCAGCTAAAGGAGTTAGAGAAAGCTGTTATGCAGACTAGTTTCTAAATAGGGTTGCCGCCTACTGAATTAAAATAATTATCGAATTCTTACAAACTAAAAAGTGTGATTTTTTATAAAGTAGAGACACTGGGTACTAGCTAAAGCAGTTAAAGAAAGCTGTAATGCAGACTAGTTTCTAAATAGGGCTACCACCTATCAGAATTAAAATAAATATCGAATTCTTAAACACTAAAAATTCTGATTTTTGATAAAGCAGAGACACTTGGTACTAGCTAAAGGAGTTAGAGAAAGCTGTAATGCAGACTAGTTTCTAAATAGGGTTGCCACCTACTGAATTAAAATAAGTATCGATTCCTTTAAACTAAAAAGTGTGATTTTTGATAAAATAGGGGCACCTGGTATTAGCTAAAGGAGTTAGGAAAGCTGTAATGCTGACTAATTTCTGAAAAGGGTTGCCGTCTACTGAATTAAAATAAATTTCAAATTCTAAAAAACGGAAAATTCTGATTTTTGATAAAGCAGAGATACTTGGTACTAGCTAAAGGAGTTAGGGAAAGCTGTAATGTAGGCTAGTTTCTAAATAGGGTTGCCGCCTATCAGATTTAAAATAAATATCGAAATCTTAAACACTACAAAGTGTGATTTTTGATAAAATAGAGGCACTTCGTACCAGCTAAAGGAGTTAGAGAAAGCTGTTATGCCGACTAGTTTCTAAAAAGGGTTGCCACCTATCAGAATTAAAATAAATTTCGAGTTCTTAAAAACTAAAAAGTGTGATTTTCGAAAAAATAGAGGCACTTCGTACCAGCTAAAGGAGTTAGAGAAAGCTGTTATGCAGACTAGTTTCTAAATAGGGTTGCCGCCTACTGAATTAAAATAATTATCGAATTCTTACAAACTAAAAAGTGTGATTTTTTATAAAGTAGAGACACTGGGTACTAGCTAAAGCAGTTAAAGAAAGCTGTAATGCAGACTAGTTTCTAAATAGGGCTACCACCTATCAGAATTAAAATAAATATCGAATTCTTAAACACTAAAAATTCTGATTTTTGATAAAGCAGAGACACTTGGTACTAGCTAAAGGAGTTAGAGAAAGCTGTAATGCAGACTAGTTTCTAAATAGGGTTGCCACCTACTGAATTAAAATAAGTATCGATTCCTTTAAACTAAAAAGTGTGATTTTTGATAAAATAGGGGCACCTGGTATTAGCTAAAGGAGTTAGGAAAGCTGTAATGCTGACTAATTTCTGAAAAGGGTTGCCGTCTACTGAATTAAAATAAATTTCAAATTCTAAAAAACGGAAAATTCTGATTTTTGATAAAGCAGAGATACTTGGTACTAGCTAAAGGAGTTAGGGAAAGCTGTAATGTAGGCTAGTTTCTAAATAGGGTTGCCGCCTACTGAATTAAAATAATTATCGATTTCCTAAAAACTAAAAAGTGTGATGTTTGATAGAGTAGAGATACTAGGTACTAGCAAAAGCAGTTAGAGAACGCTGTAAGCAGACTAGTTTCTAAATAGGGTTGCCGACTATCAGAATTAAAATAAATGTAGTCAGTAAAATTAATTAATATGAATATCAAAAATTATCTAAGAACGCATTCACTCACAACGTTTTTTAAATAGGGTTGCCACCTGCGTATCCAGCAGAATAAAACCTGCTGATTATAATGGTTAACTACTTTATATTACTATTCTTATCAATAGAAAGCTGCAATCGAGCGCTCTAGTTAAAGTAAATGAATAAGGTTGCTATCATTCTAAACAATAACATGTTAAATGTTTCGATTTATATGATAAATTCAACAAAAAACTCCAAAAATTCCGTTCAGAAAAGCGCATGAGTAGGTTGCCACATTTTGAATACATTTTTTTACAAATATCGCTTCAAATGACAGCTGTCTTGGGTTGCCACCTGCAAATCTAGCAGTATATAACCTAGTCCCGTTTGCTGGTTAACAACTATAGGCATAAATTAATATCTTTATCTAATGCAAGATGCAAACGAGAGCTTTAGTCTAAGTAAATGAATAGGGTTGCCAACATTCTAAATAATAACATGTAAAATATTTTTGTGAAGACACATAACTAACGATTTTTATGAAAAATTCCACAAAAAATTTCAGGAATTCCCTTCGGAAAAACTTATGAGTAGATTTTCACTTTTTAATAATTTTTATTTACATAGATGACATTAAACGAAAGCTGGCTATGAAAGCTTAGATCTGCATGAAGCCATATGGTTCCCAACTATCTAAAACTTGGGGAAAACTAAATTAGGCGAAAAAGTTGATTTAAATGCTGTAATACAATACGTGATTTAAAAACACGTTAATTCTAACCTATATTGAATAGGATTGCCATGTTCATACTCATCAGCTTAAAATTTTATTACATTTGTTTGTTGAATTATATATTTTAGTATTCTTTTTAAACGCGAGTGTTTTGCGATAAATATAATATAAATGAATGAATAAGGTTGCCACCTATCTAAATTTATAATTTATGAATCTACAATTAATAAATAATTTAAGGCCGATGATTTTTATGTTTATTTTCAGAAACTAATCCGGATAGACAATTTAAGAAAATGTTTGGGTAAGTTTAATAACACACTTTTAATAAAAATTTGTATATGATATCAAACGAAAACTGTTTGTGCCACTTATCTTTAATATTAGAACAGATTAAATACGTGAATACGTAAATAAATTCAAATACAACAACAATTAATACAAAAATATACTAATAGGGTTGCCACCAGTATATGCAGCTCTATAAACTTTATTAAATATAGCAGACAAATATTCTGCACAATATTAGCATTAAACGAAAACTGTAGCCGATCGATTTCCTGTAAGTTAATGAATAGGGTTGCCACCCTTATATGCAATAATATTTAAATAATTAAGATATTTTAATGGGAACATCTAAGTGAGGGGGCTTACGGTGACTCCAAGTCAGAAAAATTATTGGATAGAGTTGCCATTTTTCAATAATTTTTTTATAATTATTTTTGTCCTCCCGAAGGATAGACATAAGTACCAGCGCCATTGTGAATATACGGTAATCTTTAAATGTCATTTAAGTTTAATACAATAATACCATATGGTAACCCTGAATATTTTTGAAAGCTTATGTAGTGGAAGTTTAACAGTTATTATTTTATTCTTTTCCGTTTGATTCTTCGAAGAAAAGAAAACTCTTTGATTTAGTGTTACAACTCCACATAAAAGGTATAAGTGATAGCACAAGGATATAGTGTACCCCTTGTGTAAAGGCGTTGAAATAAGAATACAAATCAATTGCAAAATTGTATAAGTAATTTGATTTTGTGTAAAGATAATTCCAGTGTTTTTTAAGACCTTGAGAACTTCAAATGATAATAGGTTAGGTTAGGTTAAGCTATAATGGCAATCGGTCTGCACGACCAACTCACTTAGACCTTACAGGTCCGTTGTGATACCACTGGGCTGCACGAGAACCCCATTTACATTCTTTCGTGGAACCATTTTGTGGCTCTTATGAAACGTAGAATTGATCCTAACCCCACGAAAGACACCTCTGCAAGAGAATTGAAAAGGTATTTACCCAGACAGCTTGCTCTGATTTTAGCTAGGGATGGACAATTGCAAAGGAAGTGCTCAACTGTTTCTTCCTCTTCCTCATCTCTGCAACTTCTGCAATATTCATGGGAGAAAACTCCTAGTCTCGAGGAATGCCTGCCAAATACCCAATGACCGGTTAAACAATCCACGACCTTCGAGGTATTGTCTCCGAGGGACTGAGCAATTCATTTGTTCTTTTCTTTTTTTTTTGCGGCCATAGTAGCCTAGCTGTTACACATGTATCTTCACCTCTCCATGACCTATTGGTCTTTTGAATAAGTTAATTTACTTGTGGACATATTCCAATGGTACTTTTATCACGGAACAGTTGAAGCGCAGTACCTTTTCTGGCTAGCTCATCAGCTTTACAGTTTCCCTCAATATCTCTGTGCGCCGGAACCCAAATACGGCTGATCTTGAATACGACACTAATTTCATTTATGGCTGCCCGGCATTCCTATGCAACCTTCAATTTGAGTATAACCGCATTCAGTAATTTGATGGCCGCCTGGGTATCCGAGCTTTACTCGTATAGTCGTTTTTGTTACAGCATGCGTACTTAGATATGTAGCCACTTCTTTTATAGCTTTTATAGCTAGAATCTCTGCCTGATAGACGCTGCTGTAGTCTGGTAGTCGGACGGATAGTTCCAGTCCTAATTCCAGCGAGAAAGATCCATAACCAACCTTATCGTCTAGCATGGAACCATCTGTATAAAAATTTAATTCCCGCCTTCTCCATGATCTTGTTGGCTGCCACTCCTTTCTTGACGGTATACTCGTCTTGAAGAGCCTTCCGAAGGTGAGTCTAGGAAAAGAGTAGTCTATTTCTTGTTTGTTACTATTCAGAGAGAGCAAAATAGAAGCGTGGCCAAACCATCGGTCTTTCCATAGCGCTATACTTTTGAGTCTGAGCGCCGAGGCGGCGGCCACATGTTTCCCTACCACATTTAGTGCAGATAAATTGATTAGCACTTCTCGCACTTTGTTTGGGGTAGTCCTTAAAGCGCCAGATGTGCATAAAAGAGCTGTTCTGCGGACCTTACTCATGATTTTAGCGTAACTCGCCTTTTGAGCAGATGGCCACCATACAAGTATTCCATATCTTAAAATGGGCCTAACTACAGAAGTATAGAGCCACATTGCAACACGAGGTGTTAGCCCCCATTTAATACCGATCGCTTTTTTGCAAGTATATAATGCAACGTTGGCTTTCTTTACTCTTTCCTCATTATTAGGTTTCCACGTGAGTTTGCTGTCTAATATGAGTCCTAAGTACTTGACATTCTCTTTCAAATGAATCTCCACACCCTTGAAAATTAGCGGGGACATTATAGGAAGCCTATGTTTCTTTGTGAAGAGCATTATTTCAGTTTTTGCGGGGTTTATACCGAGTCTCCTGCTCTCAGTCCAGCTTCTAAGTGTAGCCATGCTAGAGAGCAGAATATCCATAAGGGTGTTAGGATATTTGCTTTTAACGGCAATTGCTAAGTCATCTGCATAAGCAGTGACGTGGCAAGCCCCTCTTTCCAGGGTCAACAATAGGGAGTTTACTGTGAAAATCCAAATGATAATAAAAAACAGAAATATTTTTGAAACAATATTTTTTATATTCTGGTAGATAATATCATGACATTTATGTTTTTAATACATATGATATCCGGCTTATGTTCGCCACAGCTACGAGTTACATAGTCTACTCCATTTATTGAATTCTTGACTCCTTTTCCCCATAAATCTGGCGGTATGGCCTCAAGGGTGTCTTGAATATTGCAATAAAGCGATTGTTAAGCGCGCCGTTTGCCAAGTTACGCTATTTTGTAAGAACCAAATGACGTCAATGTTTAGCGGATTATCTTTTGGAAACAAAAATTTTCGATAGCGTTCGCAATTCACCATAACGGCAGCTCCTTTTTCATTTCGAATGGCCAATACTCAATAAACTTCGCGAATTATTTCCGTTTTTTCAAACAAACATAAAGATTTTTACAGTTTTTTTTTTGTGTTTTTTGTATGCTCATTATTTTTGCATAAAAGTATGCCTGTTGCCTAACAAAATACATATAAAAATCCTATTTATAATTTAAAAAAAAAAAAATAAAAAAAATTCACAAACCTTTCATTTCAAGTCTCCGGTTTTCAATTAGAGTTTCTGGAAAGATTTTTGGTACTCAATTTTATAGCTTATTCAATTTTAGTGAAAGTTTGTTATAGAAGTTCAAATTGATAAAAGACTCCATTGATTTTTACAACTTTTTCCATAGAATGTTGCACGAAATTCGCCCGATTCCCGTATATTTGTGCACTAAATAATGGGCAAATACATTTCCATCTTTTATATTTAATCAAACTGAATCACATCAAGATATGGTTTCATGGCAATATATTTTTTGTTTAATTGTTGAAAAATAAATTACACCTTCAATTTATTTCCAACTCAATATGAGTTCCTCCTCTTAGCATATTTTAAGGCGCTTATGCTTCATTATAATGACCAGTCAGGTATTACACAACTTGAGAGCTCTATAAAGTAGTCTTAACAAAAGTTCTGAAATTTTTAATAAAAGAACTAACATCAATAGACAAAATGCATTAAATTTAATGGCTTTTTAATTTGGTCAAATATTTCGCTTGAAAAGGAATTCGCACATGGCAATTATCAGCTAATTGAAATGCAAAAACATTCATTTAAACGCCGCTTACCGTAAACAAAATAATGATAAATTGATTTGCTACCATTTAATGCGCTTCATTTGACATTCACAAAATGATTATTGAAAATGTCCCTTTGTTATATTCGCATAAGCTGTCGAAATCAAGCTATTTTGCTGCCTCATTGGGCGCCATGCTGGTTCTTCCTTTGTACGCAGCTAAGCAAAAGCCTAATAAATGGGATGGGCAATTTATTTTTTGTTTTTGTTATTTTGAGATGAATACAAGGCACAGCAGGGTTTAATTAATAAACTAGTTTGTGGAATTTAGAAACAGGGTTGAATTTATTTTTTTTGTTTTCTAAAATGAAATGAGAAATTGCGTGATTTGTTAAAAAAAAATTAAATTAATTAAAGCGAAATGTCAACTGAAGCTTGTGAAGATAGCAGTCAGGGGGGCATTCGCTCTACATCTGCGCTGGTGCAAAGTACAAAAATGCCGCCCTATCAACTAATGGGCCTGTCACAATAGGTCCGTTGGCATAGAGTTTTTTTAAATAAAATTTTTAAATATAATTAAGAAAAAATAATTTTTTTTTTCTTTCAGTTCATTAATTTAAAATTTTGTATATTATTGTGTTCTACATTTTTTCTTGAAACAGAGTTGGTGCTAAAGTATAGAGCAAGGCTACGAGTTTTGGGTTCCAATGCCGTGAGAAAGAGTAATTTTCGTTCTTTAAAAGTGGAGGGATTTTCCAAAGCATCTGGAAAATTCTGACATTACTAACTTCCTCTGTCTCTGTCTCTGTCTCTATTCTTTTCTTCCTCTTTCTTTTTACTGATACTTTTCTCCTTTCCTCCTTGACTATCTACCCTTTTTCCAGAGGTCTGAATACACTGGGCTTTTTAGCCTGAATGTTTTAGGAGCCACCAAATCTCTTGGTACTCCTTAGCTCGACCAATTCAAATTTCAATTTCAAAGTATTCTGCGAAGAGCTCCCCATTTAGCTCAAATTCGGGCTACCGAACCACTATAGTGTTTTCGAAGCGGAGGGAATCGCAAGGAAAAGAAGTAGTGAATTGGTTGCTTACTTCTGAAACTACTATGAGAGAGGTATACATTTACTCCAACAGCCAAGCGGCAATTAGTATCCTGTTTTCATTGTTCGTGCACTTATCTAAAATGAGAGAATGTCTGATTTCTCTCTCGACTACATACGAATACTTTGATATTAGGCTTATTTGGGTTCCTTCCCACAGTGATTTAGTGGGACGAATAAAGTAGCTACACCAACGCGACACAAAATGAGTGCATTGTGGTGCGCTTGAAAACCTGCCGAAGATCCGCATTTTGGGATTCGAATTTCGTTCATCTATGGGGTAATTTTTAGCTTAATGGCTACTTCAATAAGCAAAATTGCCATATTTGAGCTGGAGAGCAACCCGAAGCCATTCAAGAACAGCCAATACATTCATTGAAAACAATCGTTTGGAGCGGCCTATTGGTTGGAGGAATCATCAGCCCATATTTCTTCAAAGATGAGGCTGCCTCCAATGCAACAGTGAATGGCGAAGGCTAGCGCGCCATGATAAACCATTTTTTGATGCCGGAAATTGAAGCCCGTGAACTCCACAATATTGAGTTCTAGCAAGACGACGGACGGCACTGCTTGCCATAGAGTCCGTGATACAATGGATCTACTGCGTCGTTGTTTCGGTGAGCAATTTATCTCTCGTCTCGGACCAGTGGATTGGCCACCATGATCGTGTGATAACACACCTTTGGGCTTTTATTTGTGGGGATATGTAAACTCCAAGTGATTTGTGCAGAAACCAACTTGGAAGCCAACATCACTAAAGTTATTCACAAGATACCGACCGAAGTGTTTCAACGAGTCATTCAAAATTGGTGTTTATGGATTGCCGAATTACAACGCAGTTGCAGCCAACATTTGAAAGGGTTCATCTTTAAAAAATAAATGCCATGAAAGGTTCTACACAAAAATAACAAAGACTGTCCAATCAATTTGAATTTTCGTTGTCTTATTTCGATTTGAAATTCGATACCTCCAAATTGATCACCCTTTAGTAATGTTTATTGTAATTGATTTACTGGAATTATCTCCCGACTAGGTTGTGAAAAATAATTATTTTTGATAGTCAAACTTATGTATGGATGTATATGTGCATGTGTTGTTGTGAAAAATTGAATGCAAGCCGGCTCAATTGTGTATTCGATACGCCAAAAATGCCATATAACGATTTTAAATTAAATTGACTTGCAAATTTAGATATTAAACGCACGAGCATCATTTGTTAACATTTCTTCTATGCTTAGTCGAAAATATCTAAGCGAAATTAATGAGCTTGTCTTGTTATGGCAATTAGTGGCGCCAATATGTGAACAAACAAACCAAAAATAGATTAATTAAGTTTTTATGAAGCACAAATTTAATTTAATTTACAAATAAAAGATGCCGCTGCTCCTTAATTATGCACACGCGTATTTTAGTTGACCTAAATGTGCTCGTAGTTATCCTTAAGCAGTAAAAAAATATATTAGTGAAGGAGCCATACATATATGAAGATATAAACATCCGCCCAACAAAACGATAGGTCATAAATATTTTGACCAGTTTTGAATTTATTTTGAAGTGAAACAGCTTAGTCGTCGATGGACGAGCGAGAATGGAGAGTAAAATTTCAAGGCCATGCAACATTTTGGG
>JAYXIM010051178.1:0-52050 GCA_037575425.1 Anastrepha fraterculus
GGGGTTGGCGTCTGGGAACTGGGAAGGCCAGTCCAATACTGTGACGCCATTTTCTTGTTTTGTTGTTTCTCAATGTGTTTTTCTAAGGGCAGTGGTTTTGATGATGTGAGACAATAGATATGTTCGCCTCCTTAAGTCGGCGTCCGATGGTGTTGATACTCACATCTAGCTCACTTTTTAGCAAGAACTGGCCGTGCTTGACGTAGTCACAAAGAAGGGTACCACTTAAAAAGTTGGACGATCACTTTATCCTGCTTTTTTGTCGTCACTCGCTTCAAGCCGCGCTCAGAAAAGTCATCAACATTTTTGTATTTGATTCCACATCAGAATAAACTTTTTGGATTTTTTAATTACTTTTACAGCTGTGGCGTAAGATAATTTCGGCCCATTTTTTATGATTTTTGTTCCTCGACGGTGTTGTGACATTTTTTGTTATACATTATAATGAATATTCGAAAATAAGTCAAAACTGATCAAAATATTCATCTGTCGCGAGCTGTACATCATACTAAAGATATTTAAAAGTGACTACGCCTCAAAATGATTTTCAAAACAGATTCTTTTGAAGAGATCAGTGGATGCTGCAGGGTTCGAGTATGAAGGAAAAAAGCGAAAAGTCTGATAGATTCTTCAGCACCAGTATGGTTAAAGCACAATAGATCTCTTTAGGTCGCAGTGAGCACTAGCTGAATAATGTTAATGTCTTAAGCCAAAAATCGAAGCAGGTGATCAAAAAAATGTGTGCTGTTTCTGAGCCAATTAGAGTAACAAATGGTACAGCAAATTGGTGACTCCAATGATTTCGTTATGTGGCAATGATTTGATTCTAATTTCGCATTGATAATGTGGATGTCTAATGTAGGGCACGCGTTGCTAGACTAATCGATGAAAGGGGTGGTGAAATCACTAATTTTCATGGAATTAGACCGCCATGTTGGTACCTTTTACGTTGAACAGGACATGAGGATTAATCAAGAAAAATTTTGGCGCCATTTACATTGGATTGGGGAATAAGTTCATAACGTTTTTACCGAAGACTTTTATTGAAACATAAAAAAAAAAACATATATCAATAAGTTAATGAATTACATATTCGCCATTGCTGTTTACAACCTCTTCCCACCTCTCGACCAATTTGTTGATGTCATTCCGTCAAAAATCGCCTGGTGTCAAAGAAGTTGTTGAGCCAGCTTTTAAGAACCTTTTTGTTATCGAAGGTTACGCTTTTCATATGGTTTAACAGGGAGCGAAAAAAGATGGTAATTGGTCGGTGCAAGGTCCGTAGAATACGGCGGATGCTGAAGTAACTCCCATTCGAGTTCTTGGAGTGCGGCTTTGACGACTTGTGCTACGGGGAGCCTGGAGTTGTCGTAAAGGATTATGATTTGACCATGTCGATCAAGTCTTTTCAGTCGAATAGCCTTCTTCATGGACAATGAAGAGCTCCTTGTTGAACGTGGCGTTCTTTTCGAGCATTTCCCAGTCCCACCAGACATATATCATGATCTTCTTTCGATGAAGATCTGGTTTGACTCTTGGCTTCGGCGCATCTGCCAATCGTTTCTTTGCTTCATACTGATGTAGAGGCACCAATTCTCCAAATCTCCCGCGACGATGCGGTACAAAAAGCGTTCGATGGTGGGCGGAATGCTGAAGGCGACTTTTCTGATTTCCTTCGTTGAGCACTGAAGGTACTTTTTCTTCGTGAGGCACGCAGGCTCCCAATTTTTCGGTGTATCCCATTGAATGAAGGTGATTAAGAATCGTTTTATGAACGCAGTTCGTTTTTTCCGACAATTCAAGACTGGTTAGGCGACCGATCTCCTTCAAAACTGATTTGAGACGTTCTTAATCGAATTCAGAGTCGTCATTTTTGAACTTTGCAAACCATTTCCGTTCTGTAGACTCCCTATGACATCCTCTCCATATACTTTGCAAATGACCCGGACAGGTTTTTGACCTCGATGAAAAGCAAAGATGGGCAGATGTTGAATTTGAATTGAATTTTTTTTTTTGCTTCCTGGGTCTTCCATTTCTAAGCTTCAAAACTAATAAAAAATTTAATAACTCAAAAATATAATTAACATGGTTTTGTAGAGCATAAAAAGTTCTATCGAATGAATACTTATCCTTTGCCAAACAGCCAACAAATCCTTGTAAAATAAAAGAAAATATTAAGGCGCTATGAAATTATTCCCCAACCCAACCCTGAAACTGTATTCGACCAAGCAGGAAAACCAACGCTAGAAGCTATCCAAGCCACTAAGACTAATTTGAAAAAAAGGTGTAAAAATTTGTGTAACGCAGCCAAAGGTGAATGTATGAAGTAACAAAAAATACTTAAAAAAAAATTTTTTTTTGTTGTAAAATAAACACCAGTTTTTTTCGACTTGTAAACATTTCATTTTTTATTTATTTATTTATTTTTTATTTTTGCTGCATTTGCTATTACCGTAGACTAACAAACACAAAAACAAATTAACATTAATGCTCTTGTGGTTGACAATTTAAATAATTATTTGATAAAACTTTAATTTGAATATTTTAATTGAGGTTTGTAATGACAAATGTGGCATACAGCCGCGCATAATTGGAGAGGCGGGAGTGTAGCACGAAGCATATTGCGGATGGATATCAAAAACATGTGGGAAAAACTGATAAGTACTAAAAACATATGAGGAAATTTCCAATTAAAGGTAATTAAAAACAGTTTTAGATAAAACAACAATGGTTTGGCGAGTTTCATAAATGGTGCCAATCCACAATGAACCGCAAATGGCTACTTATGCTTTGATATAAAAAATAAACAACTCGCTTTTATGTTGTGAAGAGTTGTGTTAATGCCAATACAATGTTAGCTTTAATTTGCACATTGTACTACTGTGGGCAAAAAGTAAGGTGAATTTGGTTGTAAAATGAAAAATCTTTATTTATTCTTGTAAATCAATTTCATCCCCTTCAAAATAATCCCCTCTCGATGAAATACACTTATGCCAACGATTTCTCCAATTCCCGAAACATACCAAATAGTCCATTTCCGGTATAGCCATCAGCACCGTCTTCGATTCAGCTTTGAGGAGATACCTCAATCGACTCGAAACGCGTTCCCCGGAGTGGTCTCTTGAGTTCTGGGAATAGCCAGAAGTCACACGGAGCCAAATCAGGCGAATACGGTGGTTGCGGAACGATATGCGTGGAATTTTTAGCGAAATGGTCAGGAAGACCGAGTGCAGTGTGAGACGGTGCATTATCGTGATGCAAAAACCAAGAGTTGTTGGCTCGTAATTCTGGTCTTTTTAGACGAATTGCTTCACGTAAACGACGCATAACGCTCAAATAATATTCCTTATTAACATTTTGGCCAGGTGGAAGGAATTCATAGTGCACCACACCACGAAAATCGAAAAAAACTGTCATTATGACCTTTATTTTTGAACGACTTTGACGTGCACTTTTCGGTCTGGCCTCGCCTTTAGCACGATATTCGCTTGATTGGTCGGTTGTTTCAGAATCGTAAGCATAAATCCAAGTCTCATCTCCCGTAATGATGCATTTGAACTTGTCCTGATAGTCTGAAAGCATTGTTTCACACACATCAACGCGACGACCCTTTTCCAAGAAATTGAGAGTTTTCGGTACCAAACGAGATTTGACTTTTCGTAGGCCCAAATGGTCTTTCAAAATGGGTTTCACAGATCCTTCTGATATTCCGATCTTATCAGTAAGGTCTTTAACAGTCAACCGACGATTTTTGAGCACTAACTCCTTCACTTTATTGACGTGTTGGTCATCTGTTGACGTCGATGGTCGTCCGGAGCGCTCCAAGTCATCAACACGTTCTCGACCCTCTTTGAAGTCTTTGCACCATTTATAAACATTTTTCTGCGACATGGTCGAATCACCAAATGCCTTCTGCAACATGCTAACGTTTCCGCAGCCGAAATTTCATTCCGCAAACAAAATTTGGTGGCACTTCTCTGCTCAATCAAATCAGACATTGGTAAACACAAGCGTAAATATATTACTGATAATGACATTCACATGAAAGTTGGCCCAGATGTTATTAACAGTGCTGCCAACTTATAAAAAAATAACTACAGCGAAATTTTAGTCCCGCGAAGTTTGACAAATAAATTCACCTTACTTTTTGCCCACAGTAGTATATTGCCTCTTTACATGGACTCTCCCCCTTTTAGACGTCTCAACGTTTTTCGAATGTGTGTCTCAATCAGGCTTTGGATTAAATACATAACTTCAATGTAATTTTTAGCATAAACACTTCCTCTCCAAGCACCATTTATCTTTTACAAGCGAGAATGGTGATGTGTATAAATTTATTTACAGAAACTTAGATAAGAATCTCGTTTCGTACAGCATAAAATTTATTATTATTACTCGTATTCCTGCCGCTTTAGTTCTTTACATTTGTATTGTATATCATTTCCCGAAAGGCAGGAAGAATATAAAAATGAATTTTTTGTTTTTTCCTTGTTCACTCCTCTCGGGAGCATATGACCTCGACAAGACTCAGTCTTGCGTTGGTTGCGTCAATCTATTTTCATTTCTGACAGGGTAGGTGATTAGCCTGTCGCTAAATTATTTATTATATACACCTGTAAATCAAGTTCTAAGAAAACTTCTAGCTGTCATTTCCCTTTTTTGAGGTATTTCATTTACGCTCTCAGACATGACTTCAGGCCCATTTTGTGATAGCCCATTTTACAATTTCACTTTTCTCATAAATACGAATCCCAACATACAGATATAGAATTCCTTAGAAGTACTTGCACATGCATTCTAATTTTAAAATATTCATTTTTTATTCCGCTCACGTAAATATTTACTACTATTGCACGCATACATCTGCATGTGCCAAACCAAAGAGCGTTGAGTGATTGCTGCCAAAAAGTTCAAGCCCATTTCAAAGGAATTAAGTAGACCGATGGACTTAAGTTGTTTAGCCGCAGGATTGCAAAGAATTTAGATGCAAAAATTGTAGTAGCAGAATTACTGAAATGAGGCAGTTTTTGAATGAACGAAAATTTGAAAGGGAAAAATAGTAGCAGTACAATGGATTTTATGATCATTTGCCCAGAAATGCTTCATGTTTGCTTTTCACATTTGCTCAGCCGTAATTAGGAAATATTTGAACAGATAAACTTTGAAATTCGTATTCGTGATTTATTTATCGAGGGCTTTGGAATACTGTAGGTTGCTCAAAGAATACTAAATATCGTTGGTTGAAAGATGAAGGAGATGTTTAACTATATTTTCTCGAATTTTACAGGAAAAGCAAGAGATTTCGTAAAATGAGGAAATGTTTCAAGTATTAATGAACTTTTCGATTTATTTACCAAGCTTGGTATATATTGCGTAGGAGCATATATACTTCCACGAGGGAGTAAGAGCCACAACAGTCTTCCTCCATTCGACTCTATCAGAATCAATTTTCTTCAGCTCATTTCAGCCTTTGTCGATTTTCTTTATCTTCGTTTATAAACTCCTCCTCCAAATCAGTGAAGGTCTACCTCTTCGTGGGCTTCATTGTGGATGCCAATGAATTGCAGTGCGTGCGATGCCACTTGACTCTCCTCTAAGAAAGTGTAGGCGTTGGATGTCTGTAACTGCAAAGCTCCAAGTTTCGCAGCCAAACAGTAGAACTGAATTGATCTTCGCAAATTGTATCCTGCTGTTTCGTGAGATTATAGACGAGAATCAGATGTTTTTAAGCGACCCGAAAACCTGCTTGGCCTTTTGTAAGCAGCCACATACTCGTCTTCAAATATATTGTCTACTCTATAGAATATTTTGTTTGCGCATTTTGGTAAGAGATTTGGCGCTGAGATTTTTTCACTTGACAGTGATAAATTTATGATTTTTCTTGTACACTTTTGAACGGGCATATTCACATCCTAAATTAAGTATAAGTTATTGGTGAATTTTTCTCTACTATAATACAACTAAAGAGCCGTTGAGGATGCACGTTGAAAATGTTATAAAAAAAAAAAGAAATAAAGAAATTGTGGATAATGTAGACAGTGCAAGAGAATAAAATAATACCATTTCTAAAAACTTAATCTGCCGTGAATCTCTAGAACAAAGGAACCGAATTTGACAGAGTTCTCTTTAGCATAGAGTTATATTCTGAGCAGGTTATAGTACAATTTTTGTTCTGAAAATATTAGTCTCCGGATGGCGTTGGCCTCAAAATATATCCAGAAATACCATTTGTGGTCCTATTTATATTACACCTGTGCCTCGCAACGCCTTCATCTTCGTCTTCGCTTACCCTGTGATCACTTTCATATGTTTACTGCTGCATTGTTTTTCGCCTTCAGCTCAGCATCCATTCTGTCGGCAATTCTCTCGCCAGCTTGCCCGCAATGCAAGCAATTCATCTTCGGCTTCATTGCCCTCCCAAAAATACCAGCTGCTAACATTGGAAAAAGATGAAAGATGAAGTACTTCTGAACCGGAAAGCAAACTGGTAATAATTAGGTTAGTTGAGAACTAGTTGCTTTGACTGCATGGCAATGACACAACAACTAGAACCAGCAGCTGTGATGATGGCAATATGCTTGTGTATGGGTGCATAGCTGCGCTTGAGGAGGGTGTGCATACAGAATGCAACATGCAAATTAGAGCAAAATAGCGTAGAAATGCCGGTAAGGTGTGCTTGAGTGTTTATAGAGATAACTTTATTCGTGCGGGCATAAATAAATCAAATCAACTGCCACATCCCTGTTGGAAATATTCGAGCTGCTCTTCCAACCTTCAAGTTAATTGATATCTGCTCGAAAATAATTTACCAATGACTTTGTGTGTGTATGTGTTAGGTCACCGTGTGCCTAGAATGATTGCTCATAAAACTATATTTGAGAGACAGATAATATGGGAAATTGTTGCTTCTCTCTTCTAGTTTCTGCCACCTAAAGTTATAACCTTTTGAAGAAACTCTTTTGTTGGGAAATTGGGTGGGCATTGAGGCAAACTTATGAAGGGACCTCCAGTTCTATGCGGCTGTCGTAGCCAATTGGTTTGGTGCGTGACTACCATTTGGGAGAGCATAGGTTCGAATCTCCGTGCATGAACTTCAAATAATACATAGAAACCGTTTTTTTTTTAATAGCGGTCGGTCGGTATTTCTGCCATGGAAAAGCTTCTCATAAAAAAATATCTGTCATTTGCAGTCGGCTTAAAAGACGCACGCCACAAATATTATTTTTATTATAATTAACGAAGACGAAGTTTTAAAAAAGTTGTTTACATGAATCGATATGGAAAAAATAGGCATTAAAATAGTAATAAATGCATAGTATATGTTCAATTACTTCTATACAATCTGATACTCGCTAATGACATAGATCGATTAGATGTACAGGGAAAATAAATTATATACGAATAAAGCATGAGAACATTGATGAGTTATTATAAAGCATATTATAATAAATTAATTTCAATCTTTTTTTGATTGTTATTTATCTTTATCACCAATCAATGATTCATCATATCCACAACTGTGACTTAAGCGTGTACTGTGTCATAAATTTATAAACACAAGCAAAGTTGTGTCAGACTGCAACAAAAGTTGGAACCCCCCTAAATCCGATCAGCAAATACCAATCTCTGAAATAAATACATAAGTACGTAATTTTGATTTACACAATGCGTCACTTTTTATAAAAAAACTGTCATCTAGCTACCACTGGCATAAAGAGTAGAGTATTAATAACCTTTTTTGGTCCTACGCTCAAACAGGAGTTACTGGTGATTATAATAAATATAACTAGTAATTAAATTAGATTAATAACTTTTTACTGATCTACTAAAGATTCTCGAGTAAATTCCTGAAAAAGTTCTTAAAATTGTTTCAAGACCGCTCTTATCTCAACTACGCTTATTCCTCGTGCTGCAAACTCGTATGATCTACCTCAAATTAGTTACCAGAATTTGGTTCTAATTTTGTTTTTGAATAACTTTTTTACTAAGTAAAAAAATATGACTTTGAGCAATGGAAATTTTTCTTTTGACCTTCACGCACTCCGTTGATTGTCTTGACATCCTGCAACTGTCTAATTCACAAGCGCCAATTATGGTTGACGTACGACACCATTTGCAAAAATTATAAAAATTCCGTTAGGGTGATTAAATTTGAGACACCCTGTGCATACTTAGCTCCAGCACAAGTCCACTCGTTTTCTTTGAACCCAGTGTGATTCAGTGTGATTGCCGATGTTAACTTTGTTTCGGTTTATCAGGGATCAGCACTCACTTGCTTATAAATGTTAGCGAGAGTTGAGAGGCAATGCAGCTCACTCTTCACTGTTAAAGCATTGACGGGAGGTCTTATAACTGCATACATATTTCCATTGCCTTTCGAGTACAGAGCGAGTAACAGTTATAGCGCCTGAAAATTCCACAGCAACACGATTCGTTCAATTGTACGGTTGCTTGTGCTTTGCTTTTTGTTTTATTTTGTTGCTTTTCAAATAACAGAAAATAAGACGGCGCTACAATGGATGAAGGGGTTAGGTGTAGACAGGGCCCCGAAAAAATGAAGATTTCCAATAACTGTTTTTGCTAGTCAGTTGCTTTTTTTTACAAAAATAAAAGCATAGCATTAATAAATCATGTTTCGACTCGACTTAAGCGCCCGAGCGCCCTTTGTTTATTGTTGAATAACTCGAAAAGTATTTGGCGGATTCACTTCAAATTTTCACACAATATTCTTAAGACTTTATACTTTAAGAAAATATAAAAAAAATCCAATTTTTAGAAAATTCTGACTACCCCTAACCTCTTAAGTTTATATTGTTCCTAAATATTGTAATTTTAGTTAACTGCTTATAATACATACATTATTTATTCTAATATTTTTTAACTTACTGAATAAATATTTGATTTAATAAACATATCATACTTAAAGATTACGGTTTTGGGCTGTATTAAGGGGTTAAACGCGGAGTTTGATTAGAAATACGAAAGGACTTTTTCGACTACCCAATATATACATCAAGAAGAAAATAAAAAAATCGTTTTTTTGAAAATTCTAGTTGTATATAAACCCCATAATGGAGGTAGGAATTTCAAACCACCCATAAATAAAAACACACCCGCTGCTTTAAAAATAGATGCGAACGATACGCTTTGTGTTATCTGTTGAGCGCAAAAGTCCTCTTCGAGCATACTTGTTTGTATACATTCGACAGAAATAAAGTTGAAATTAGCAATTTATGTACTTAACATTACACACATATATGTACGAGTATATCTACCTACTAAAAATACTTAGACATAAATTTACTTTTATTATACAGAAAAAATGTTTGATTAAAATAGAGCTTCCTTCTTTGAATTACATAGTTGCAGTTGTTGTCCACTTCAAATGTTAATTTATTGTTGTATTTCATGCTATTGCATTTCGAATCAGTTGTATTGTGAGTACAATGAACCGCAAAAGCAAACATCTCACTACTTTTAGTGCAGTTGAGGTGCGCTCTCGCTCTTTGTTTACAGGCCCTTTCGCACAGATGTTGAGTTAGTGTTGTACGGATTACGTCGCAAAGTTGCTTAACATACATACATACATATATGTATGAGTGGCTTAAAACACCAAATAAATGAAATGTTACAGGAGTTTAGAGCATATCTACTGCGTTGGCTTTATACTGCAGTTCTGAGTATATGGAAATGTTGTCTGGTGGTATGCTATGCAGAAAAGGAGCTATTCTAATGTATTAAGTAACGTGCAGAGATCAGCTGAATTACCAAAATGTGGCGTCATGAAAACCACGCCTTCCATGGCTTTGGACATCATGTTACATCTGCCACCACTTGATCTCTTCTGCAAATATCCAGAATGGAAGACTGTCACACATGGACATGCAAGTATCTTAGACTCCTATACGGATATGCATTGAAAGGAATTTCGTAAAAAAAAAAATAATAATTGGCGCGTACACTTCTGCTAGGGGTTTCAACGAGCTGCTCCTCCTAGTCACAGGGAGTCATATCAGGCGAATACGGTGAGTGATTGATGGTTAAATGCGATTTCTAGTCAAAAAATCAGTCAAAGACTGGATCGATGAGATGGTGCGTTATCATGCAATAAGCGCCAGCTTCCTCCTTCGCGGTATTCAGGGCGAATTCAACGAATGCGATGCAACGAATGCTTCAAAACTCCAAAATAGTAAATTGCATTAACGGTTTGGCCCGTTGGCACGAACTCCTTATGAAAAATTCCCTTGGAGTCATAAAAGCAAATAAGCATCGACTTGATTTTTGACTTCTCCACACGCGATTTTTTGAGTTCGATACTTTGACGCTTACTTTCTGACTCATGTATAATAAAAAATTTAATTAATTAGGGAACAGTATTCCCTAAAATTTCGGCTTTTTACTAGCGCACTATGGGCCAGGAGACCCTTATAAGTGGCCAAAATTCATAATTCCTAAAACACCAACAATTTATAAGTTTTAATACCGCTATGTACAGGTTTTGGGGTCTCTGATTACGAATATGAAGTCAGACTTCAACAATTCAAAATGGCGGATCCAATATGGCGGACATGAAATTTAAAAAATTGGATTTTTTTCACCAAATTTGGTATTTAGGGGTTTTGATGGTCTCTGATTACGAATATGAAGTCAGATTTCAACAATTCAAAATGGCGGATCCAATATGGCGGACATACATTTTTTAAAATTAATTATTTTTTACCAAACTTAGAATTAAGGGGTTTTTGGGGGCGCTGATTACGAATCTGCTGCCAGATTTTAGAAATAAAAAAGGCCGAATCCCTTATGCGGACCTGTTTTTTAAATTTTATCTGATTAATTTGAAACTTGTTACTCGGGCTTTTTTGTATCGCTGTTGACAAATCTGCAATTAGATTTAAACAATTGAAAATGGTGGATCCAATATGTCAGATAAAGAGACACGCCTGCAGTTAGCCTACATAAAAAGTTGTAGTTTCCGGAATCTACCACGAGGAGGTTGCAGTGCGACTTCAGACTCCTTCTTTTTTTTTAAATTTTTTGTTGTTTTAAATTTTTTTTAAGTTTTTAAATATTATTTTATTGTTTTTTATTTTTTTTATAAATTTTTTTAAAAATAGGTAAATACTAATTGCTTGCTCTACGAGGTCAAATATCGTCGACGGTCTTAACTTTTCTTTGGCTTCTCTAATCGCATTATACGCAGGCCAAATGTCTGCTCCACTAGATTTGGTCGCTAATCGCATATTCTGATAGACTTGTTTAGACATAGAATTATCGAAAAGAAATGCTCTTTTCTATTGTAGGAAAAGGTGTTGTCATTATTTTTCTAATTTTCTTAGCCTGTTCCTCGCTTTTTGAAAGTTCGTTAAGTACCGATCGCAAATCTGCTTCCCCTGAAACTCGTGCCGCATGACTAGTAGCCATTAATAGTTTCTGACGATCATTATCATGTTCTTCACTGATTTTAGACACTTCTCGTCTTTTCGATCTAGTAGATTTTTCTGCAAAATCGAGCGACGGACGACCTCTTTTAAGTATTTCAGTCTTACTTATTTTAGCTGTGAGGTCTAAGTCAGGAATAGTAAATTCAGAATCTAACCACTCTGAATTTTGTGACTCAAAGACAGCTATTTTCCTACTGCAATGCTGATATTTTGCATTTCTTTTCGGCTTTAAACTATTTAAAGCATTTTTCAAGCGTTCCAATCCTTTACAACCTACATCTGATTTATTGATACCAATTATAGTTAAAATTTAATCAACGGTTATATTCATGTCATTATTACCTAACATAATTTGAAGAACCTCTTTTTTCTTCAATGAAGTCATTATGAATTAAATAAGTTAAAATTGTGTGACTCTTAATACTTGGTTAACTTTTTACACCCTATTGGCAAATGATTGATATACAGTCAACTCGCGCATAGATCAGTAAAACTTCATTTTTTTTAAAAAGAAAATGAAAAACCGCAGCAAACCGCAGCAAACCGCACCTTTAGCTTGTTACACATGAACTACTGAAGACGTTAATGTAAAGAAATTGTTAATAGCTTCTGGAGTTTTGCGCAAGGCTCAATCGGCGTATTAACAAGTAGTAAAAAAAAACAAAATTTTTCACAATTATTCTCAATATTTCTAACATCAGATTTATTTTTTCAGCTATTGACTATTTTCACATACTACATGATTGCAACTAATGAGAAAATGCAATATAATTAATGACAAATACTACATTTCAGTAAAACAGTGACAGTTTAGAACAATAGCTATATGGTGATCATTTAAGCCTTACACTTATATTAACTTATTATACAAGCTTAAATATTTCATTAAAACTTATAACATTTACAAAATAACTACTTTCACTTATCTATATGATGATACTATATTGCATTTTGAAAAATCTTTCAATGACTTTTGGCCAAATTTTTTGGTCTTCTGGCCCATAGTGTAGCGGCGTAGAAAACTCAATTAGTTTCCATAAATTACTTCAAAACATTAAAAAAGCGTAATGGTGCAAATTCCTGCTGGGTAGCGTTTTTGCATTTTTCGCACTGTTATGCTTTTCCCCATTACAGATATACTCGTATGTATGTATGTGGCAGTTGATAAATTATGCATAGCAATGCCGTTACCAGGTTTGCATGCAAAAAAATGTGTAGGTGTCGTCTGCATTAGACAGAGTGGCGGTGCTTGGCTGCAGCAAATTCCTGAAATGGCAGCAGCGCCAGGTACAATAACACGTATCAACAGCTAACTATTTGTGTACTTTTGTGGTGCAGTAGGTGTTTTTTGGTGAAAGAAAAATAAAGCACAAACAGAAGCTATAAAAATGGCAACAAAGACATTCAGTGTGGCAGACACGAAAGAATGGCAGTTGAAAAAAAAACGGGAAAAAACCAAAATAAATAACGAACAATTGAAAAAGTATCCAAATGGTTGGTGTCACTTAAGGCGACGCCATGTTTATTAGCAACGTAAAGCAATTGTAAGGTGTCCTAGGTGCACAAGCACAAATACACTTATCCAACAACACGACCGCCTCCGCTGATGCCACTAAAGAATGCTGAAATATTCAAAACGGAAAAGAAGAAGAAAAAAAATACTAGAAATACTAAAAATACTAAAAAATAAAATCCTTCCAGCTGGCGTGAAAAAATTCTCATCTGTAACACATTCAAGCACTTAGCCCACACGTGAGCAGCCAGTGGCTGCAACGTTGGCAACATTGGCAACATTTCCCACTTTGATCTTTTTACCTTTCGCTGTCACACTTTAACCTCTTGCGGGTGCAGGTATCTGCTTGTTTTTTGCTTTTCTGGCAGCTTCCTAACATAGTTTGTACGGCAGCTTTTTGCATAGTTTTTAGCGTAGCGCATATTACTGCTTGCTGTTGTTGTTTTTGTCACGTTTGCTTTTAGCTATATGGGAATTGTGCTTTGCATATTTTGCTCGAGTAAATATAACGCGATGCAGAATAGTTGTAAAAATTTCTATGCATTGGAAGGACAGAAGGAAGTGAGTGCTGTGAGTTTTGAAGCCCCAAAAATTTGTTTTGTAATTTGTTTTGTAAATTTTTTTAAATGAATTTTTACTATGAATAATATAGTTTCAATGTTATAAAGTCTTACAACAACCCTCTGCAACATAATGCAAAATGTTTGAACGATATAAGCCGATGGGCTGGATTGAGTGGCCTTGGGATAAATCCCAACAAAACAGAACTAATCACGTTCACCAAAAAATCTAGAATACCTGCTCTAAGCCTCCCTACCCTTGAGGAAATCACACTGCCAATTAGAGAAGAGGCGAGCTACCTAGGACTAGTATTAGATAGGAAGCTCTCGTGGAAACATACGATTAATGATAGAGTAAAAAAAGCAGCCACAACACTCAATACATGCATAAGAATTGTGGGGGAAAAATGGGACCAAAAATAGTACACTGTACGACAGCGATGAATGTCATGCTGCACCTATTACCGATTGAGGCCTACACCAAACATCTGACGGCGAAATCGGCACTTATGTTAAGAGAATCTTCAAACTTAGCCACTAACAGAAGGGATCACGCAAGAATACTAGACGAATACTCTTTCCTACATCAAACGACAGACTTTTGTAGCTCAGCAGAGTTGCATTTAAAAACATCCTTTACCACAACTTTCCCAACGAGAGAAGATTGGGACAATGAGGTAATGGACAATAGAAGCCAATCGGTCCTGAAAGCTTTGAAATCGCCTAATATTAACTTGAAGACAGTAAAAGAATGTATCGACGTTTTGACATAACTATCACAGTACTTCCGTGGCCGGAATGGAATGGGGGCCGCACAAACCGACTGTTGAAACAAAATAGAAAAAATAAGAGATATCTTCTCGGGGTCCTAACCGGGGATTGTCTGATTAGTAGGCATGCCAGCAGACTGGGAGCGCCCTATAACGACTATTGCAGAAGCTGTAACGACATCGAAGAAGAAGAGACTATACAACACTTTCTATGCGGGTGCATGGCTCTGGATAGAAGAAGGTTCAATATTTTAGGAGAATAACAATTATGTTTAGTTTTATTAAAGCCACAGGTTGGTTCAACGAGGACAATGTAGAGTGAGGAGAGGGAATAGCCCTGTTGGTATTATAATGGGCCTACAGCAGGCCTAGGTGTATCAACCGACAACCACTATATCTAACTATCTACCTATAAAGCCTTAGATAAATTTAGAAATTACGCATTCCATTCAAAAAGACAAATTTTGCAGAGCGAAAAGCTGCTTTTTAAACCGAATGTCGCTGAAATTTATGAAGCTCCGTTGAACTTTCTTTGGTGTCACAGCGAACAACTCACAAAATAGTCAATGGCCACAGAAAGATTCCTTCACCAAGATGATGTCTTAGTTTGCAATGTCACATAAAGTAGTCAGCAGTAGCCTTTAAACTACTCATAATGGACAATAAAAGGAGTGCAAAGGCTACTTGCGTTGAAGTTATGGATCTCTCCGAATTGGCATCAAAAGTGATGTAGGAGCTCAATGCGTGGAAATGATGAGTTTCTCCAATGAGTATACTACTTACTCGATGGTTACTGTCTTACTGTTGCTTCCCTTCGGTATTACGTTTGTGACCTACGATGGAAATATCTCATAAGCCAGTAATGATCTTGGTTCAAGTCTTGCAGAAAAAAGTTTAAACAGATGTTATTGGGACTAAAATTTTGCGAAACAGCCATACCACACATTGCTATTAGTCCCTTGATAACCTAGGACTTAGGATGGTCCAATTAGTGTAGAAGAGCCGAGCTGTTGTCCAAGAATCTATATACATGGCTAAGTCTAAGTAATCAAGATTGGCGTCATGAAAATATTTTTGATGGCGCCATCTTTTTAATGAGTTAGTGCGTTGGAAGTTACATCCCTACCTGACTTATAGTGAAAGCTTACTGACATTCGGCTCAGTGGAAGCGAAGTTATTGCGTCTAAAGCGTCAGTATGTTTGTGTCATCGGTACAAAAATGAGTTTCGAACAAAGAGCTAATATCAAATTTTGTTCTCAAATCGGTGAAACGATTACCAAAACATTTGAATTAACGAAAAAACTGAATGGCTATGATTGTCTATTTCGTGTGAGAGTGGTTTACACGTTTCAGAGGTGGTTGTGAGGACACAAATGACAATGACCATACAGCCAATCCTTCACAATGTGTACTTTGGACCGTTATCCTGTTGAAAGACGGAACCTGGACCAAGCTCCAAATCATCCACCGAAAATTTCAGATTGACTGCCAATAGTGATTTGTATTTATAACGATTCATATTACCTTCAATAAATACTAATCTTCCAACTCCAGATGTAGCAACAGCTTCCCAATCCATTACATTGCCACCACCATGCTTCAATGTTGATACCAAATTCTTCGGACTCAGTGCAGTATTTTGTTTCGTCCACACTTTTGCTCTTCCATCGCTACCATATATATTAAACTTTGATTCATCTGTAAACAAAACCTTATGGCAAAAACCCATCCCCTTTTCGCTGTGTGGTTTGGCGAACTCCAGGCGAAGTTCACGGTTTTTTCAGAAATAAGAGGCTTTTTTCGTAGTGTTCTACTAGTGAAAGCCGTTTTTGTTCAGAGCTCTTTGAATTGTTCTTGTATGAACACACTTGTTGGATGAGCTTGCTATATCCTCGGCCAATTGCGGAGCAGAAACTTTTGGATTCTTGTCCACTTTTTTTAGAATCAAGCTGACGTCTCTGCGAGATAGTTTGCTCGGGCGGCCACTGTGCGGCTTATTTTCGGTGGAACCACTATTTTTAAAGTTTTTTACAATGGTCTGGACTGTTGCACGACTTAAGTTTAAGATTTTTGAAATTTCGCCACATGATTTTTTTTCGTTCCTGTGCTGAATAACAAAATTTCTAACGCCAACTGATATTTCTTTTCGAGGAGCCATTGTAGATGTTTAAGAATTCAAATTGCAACTAAAATCAATGATCGGAAAGAACCAAGTGGTAATAATATTTTCGTCATATTCTGCGTGAAGGTGGTAAATTACACTCAAGGGGATAAATAACCTCTCTTCGCTCATTTTTCGTGTTAGTAGACGAAGTAGACATACTTAGCTATGTGGGTATATTAGTCCACTGGAATGTCACTAGAAAAAGCTAAAGAAAGAAAGGGATTTAAAGAAAAATGTAATTCAAAAGATTCTGAATTTTTATGATTTTTATTATTATTAGATGGACATTAAAAGTTTGGCGAAGATGGCTAACATCTACTTCTAAACAAGAACGCTAATCAAGTGAGAACAAATAAGTTAATCTTAGCCTCGCAGAAGCTAATAAGCTAGTCGGAATTTGTTAAGATGCCTCCACATCACCTCCTTCGAAACATTTACAGCCGTAGAGATTTATATGGGACAGTGCCTTTTTGTCAACATTAATGAGCGTTGGTGGACAGAGAGGACTTGTCACCAATACTTGGGCCGGTGATAGCCTAGTGTAAGATGAATGGATAAGCAGAAAGCACTCCGAAACGGACTACTATCTAACCCAAATACTCAGCGAACATGGTGGATTTCTTGCGTACCTCCACCTTTTTAATCTAGTAGATAATTCGACCTGCCCAGAGTGCCATAGCAAAGATGAGAGAGCGCCAGCGTTTTTGAAGAGCTCTTCGAGCTCGCAAAAGTCTTCGCCATCGTCCATTGTAACACAAATGCTGAACTCGAAAGAGAAATAGGAAGCAGTAAAACAGTTTGCAGCAAGGATATTAATAAAACGGCGAATCTTAGAATCGGAGCGCAAAGCGGAAGCAAAGTGAATGTGACCGATATAGAATACCCAACAGATGCGTCGCTCAAAGGCGCCATTTTGAAACAGATCTTCTGTGGGGATGACCGTGTTCACGAACAGACGAAAAACACGAACGCGAGAGGTAAATCCCCAAGACGAACCCAAACAGACGACAAGTCGATACCGAGTAACGATATTGCAATTTTCCTCTGCCCCATTTGTGACAAACCAATGGATGCTATCGATAGCGTATAACTCCAGTACGCAATTAAGAGAGGAACCTGGATGCAGGTACCTGGTGTGTCTAAAAGGCATAAAGCCGTGCTCCACCTTGATGAATTTGACTTATTCAGGCCCAGAACGGACTAAGCCGAGTGGAGAGGAATGTTATAGGGTTAGTGGGGGCATGCCCCACATACCACCTTTGACGGTGTTTCTGACATTTTCGACTTTAACCACCTCTGCAAAACAAAAGTACTAATTTATGACCGCTAGTTAAGGGAGCTCGCATCTTCTTTTTGCTGGGAGAAACCGCTGGAGCATGGAAAGCAAGGAATCTGGTCAATTTGATATGAAAGTTTTTAGGAAAGGCAAATCAGGTGTTTTCTGAATAATGTCGGGCTTGTGCTCAGTGAGCCTGGAGTTTTTATCACTGCTAGGCTACCAGGAAAGATGTTTGGTAGGTTGGTCTGGAGGATTCTGCATTACAATACTCAGTTGAAGTCTTCTTTCTTTCTTTTGCTCAAAATATACTGCAGCAATCTCGAGTCTTAACTCAATTCAATGCAATTTCGAATCCTCTGCAAATAAGTTTACTAGATCCAGATACCAAATATTGCATCACTCCCAGTTCTAGCATGGAACGGCGGGACTGTGATCGGATCTACTAGAAGCCATTGCAAATTTACATTAGACTAATTTGATTGATAAGAATGCGACATTTCTAAGAATTCTGAAGTGCGCAACTTAAGCGTAACAAAGTGTCCCTTAGTCCAGTTTGCAATGTCCATTAACACAATATCTAATACCAGGTAATCCACAACAGTAGCTGTGATATTCATAGTTCCCCACTAATCGCCATTTTGACAGCTCTTAATCAACAAAAGTTGCATATTGCCCCTCAACTTTTCTCGCTATCAACTTTTGGATTCACCTCTGATAGTGCAGATGCTTTTTACCGCATTTCCAATGGTATTGGAAAAGTTTTACGCAAATTATGCAAAATTATATTGTCGACACCAGCGCTAAGCACAGAGTGTGAAAAAACGAAAATATGCACAAACATACCTACATTGAGCAAAAACAACACAAAACATTAGCTGCATTTGTTCACAACTTTAGTTGCTGTGCAAAGTTTAGAAAGTGAGGACTAAGTGGTCATTTGCGGGTCGTGGATTATTAATAGACTGCATTGCGTAATTTAAGTGGCTTTTTTTTTGAATGATAAAGAAAAAGTTTCAGTAGCTGTTTTATGTATTTTAGAGAGTTAAATGCGGAAACTATGTAATAAAATAGCTTTAAAAATAAAAGGAGAGTAAAGTTTTTGCTCACAGGAAATTAATACTGAAATGCAATGAAGTCGGATTATTAAAAAAAAAAATATTATTGGAAAACCATGCTTAAGCTAGGCGCATTTTTACAATTCCGCCCGCATAATCAAAGACCAAAAGCCCTACTCTTCCTCGAGTATGTCCATGGAGCCAATTATGGTGCGTACCTGCAGGTTTTTGGCGTATCTTCGACGTAAATTTTTCTTTCAAAACTCTACACCCGAGATCCTCCTCCTATTTGTGATGTTCGTCTTGATGTTTTTCCATAAATTGAGGGACCTACAATTCTAAGCCGATCTGAGTGGCTGTTGGTTTTTTTATGAGAAGCTTTTTCCTCATTGCTTGCCGATTTTCTATCATTTGATGTTTCATGGCCGGAGATACGATTCCGTCACTTCAGAATGGTAGTCACGCACCAAGCCCTTCAGCTACATCGGCCAATGTATTCGTACTTACACAAATTTTGACCCACCTCTTAAACATTCAGCTGTAAATCTGAAAAACGCTGTATGTCATATATCAGACTTTTGTTCTCTTTGCTATGTGCCACCTTGCTGGTATTACTGATTACCTAAATTTCCCCAACGCAGCTTTGTCACAGGCAGATTTTGTGTGACATTGTGCCGGTTGCTTATCATGAAAGCTCACCTCAGCCTGAAAGGTTTCGCGAAAAAGCAAATTTGTCTTACTTGTAGTACAGAAAAATCCTTATGAGACTCGCCGCTAACCATGGCAACTCGAAAAAATCACTCATTGCAGTTTATTTACTTGCTGAGGGCATCGTTACTCGCTTCGAAAACATACTTTAATAATTTATTGTACAGGAACTATGGGTTGGCAATTATATAATGGCGGATTTATTGTAGAAAATCAGAGGCATTTTTTTCATGGAACTAAATAGCTTTTTTTTCTAATTTATTGCCCATTTTGATCAATGACCTTTTGCCATCTTCAGGCAGCATCATAATCTCACGTTCATAAAACTTCTGGTTTTTATTAGCAAAAAACTGAATCAGGTACGATTTGACATCATCATTATTGAAATTTTTACCATTCAAGGATTTTTGTAAAGATCGAAGCAAAAAGTAATCAGATGGTGCAAGGTCAGGACTATATTGTGGATGTGGCAAAACATCCCCACCAAGCTCCAATAATTTGTACCGAGTGGCCAAAGATATGTGTGGCCTTGCATTGTCATGATGGAATACAATACTTTTTCGATTTGTTAATTCAGGCCGCTTTTCTTCAACTGCATTGTTTAATTTCGTTAGTTGTTCAATGTGGACATCAGAATTGATCGTTCGGTTGGGTGGTAAGAGTTCAAAGTAGATAATTCCTTTGTAACCCCACCAAACTGATAACAAAACCTTCTTTTGATGGATATCAGCTTTTGATGTTGTTCGAGTTGGTTCACCTGGCCTGCTCCCCGATCTTTTCCGCTTGATATTGTTGTAAACAAACCATTTGAAATCGCCAGTTATCAGTCGTTTTAAAAATGGTTCATTTTCATTACGTTTCTTTAGCAAATCGCAGCTGTTAATGCGTTGCGTTGAATACGTTTCTTTCAGTTCGTGAGGAACCCAAGTATCGAGTTTTTGAACATAGCCAAGTTGTTTTAAGTGATTTTCAATGCATGTGCCTGTATGATACATGAAGCTTCTCTGCAGTCTCACGTGTTGTATTGTGACGATCCGAATCGATTATTGCTTTGATTAGGGCGTCATCTACTTCAACTGGACGACCAAAGCGCTTTTCATCTTTGAGTGAAAATCTACCAGAACGAAATTTGACAAACCAATTTTGACACTGCCGCTCTTTGAAGGCTGCGGCACCATAAACAACACACCACTTTTTATGACCTTGCGATGCGGTTTTCCCTTTGCGGAAATAAAATAGCAACATATGACGAAAATGTTCCTTTTAATTTTCCATTTTCACGAACGCCAAACGAAAAAACGCACGAAAAAATGCGTCGTTATCTTGCTCAATCGTCGTTACCTTGCTTGAACTGCAAGCGAGAGCGCGGAACGAACGACAAAGAGGCACAATCGGCCCCCGCGTTCGGCAACGTTCGACATCTGGCTCTCTCCTACTTGAGTGAGCATATATATGTATGTATATGTATGTATATGCGCATTTGTATATAAATTCACATATTTGTATTTGCATAGCCTTCTTCCTGTGTGCATGGTAATGAACCATTTCTCTGTTGAGAATAGGACGATGATAGAAAAAGTGGGTAATGAAAGGGAGTGTTTCGAGTGTAAAGTGTCTTGAAAAAGGCAAATCGATGCCTCTTCGTGTTGTTGACTTATTAACGTCTGATGCACAATCGAAATTGAACATATCTTTCATGAATTTGATAAATGTTTCGTCATTTTTCACGTTTGTGTAAATGTAACTTGATAAATTCCATTGCGATTCCATTTACCTCCTTCTCTATATCCATACAAAATATCTATCAAACAACTAAAATTAAAATTTTGTTTTGAAAATTGCAACCATTACATCAGTATATTCTTATGACGTTGTCACGATAAACTATCGTCAGTAAACCGACTGTACAGACAACCTCTTTTTTTTTACTGATTGACAGCTGAATTACCAACTATCAAATAACAAAACATGTTTTACATTTGTACTACGTCTGCAAACCTAAAAATTCAACTGAAGTGAGTGAAATCCGCAATTACTTAGTTGCCAACCCAATAGGTTCTTAAGATTTAAGAGAATATTAAGTCAAATTCCAAGGCCCTTTGCCGGCTTGTTAAATCTAAAAAGTCAAGCGCTGGAGTTCCTTCCGCGATTCGCTTTAATAAAAAATCTGCTACTTCATCTGCGGATGTATTCAACTTATTCTAATCTAATTTCAATCGTGATGATGCAGATTCGTTTTCCTTTTGTCATGTTAATCTACTTTCATCTTTGAATTTTGGCTATCTAAACCTTGTTTCCATGGACATTGAGAATGAGATCATGGGTTTTAAAACTTCTACGCCGACTGCTAAGGGTTGGGACTCCGTAACTTTTCTTAAAAACTGTCCGGTTACTGTTATTCCTCTGAAATGAAGTTTTAATAAATCTTTATCTTCTGGTGTGTTTATCAGCGTTTGGAGAATCACAACTAGTACCTCAATTTTCAAAAGTGGCCAAAATAATGATGTGTGAAATTACAGGCCGATTTCGAAGCTTTCTAAGGAATTGCAAAAGATAAGATATACTTTGCGACTAAGAGACTAATTTCGTTCAATCAGCATGGATTTTCCACGGGTCGGTTTACACCTTCCAAACTGGCTGATTTTGGTGAATATTGTTTTTCAACTTTTTCTGAAGGCTTTTAAGTCGACTGTGCCTACACCGACTTTTCTAAAGCATGTGATAGAGTTTCTCATACAATTCTTCACAAATTAGCATCACTTGGTTTCCATTCTGTGTTAATTCAATGGTTAAAATGTTATTTATTCGATAGACGTTGTGTGGTAATGATTGAGGGTGAATGTGCGGAACCTTTCATTGGCACCTTCAGAGGTACCACAAGGCAGTATTTTAGGGCCTCTACAATTCGTTCTATTTATTAATGGTATTAGTGCCTGTTTTTCGTTTGCAAATTTTCTTTTTTATGCTGATGATTTTAAAATATTTTCTGCGATTTGAAAAACTAAGGATGTTCTGATGCTGCAACCGGAAATTAATACGGTCGTTCGCTGCTGCAGTAACTCTGGCATCTCTCTTAATATCAAGAAAAGTTTTTATGTAGCTTTCGCCAAAATGTTTTTCAATCAACTTATAGTATTGCTAATAAAATGATTTCTAATTGCCAAAGTGCTAACTGGTTCAACCTGTTCGAATGAAGAAATTTTGGTGACCGATTCATTGCAAGAAACGGGTATACCAACTGGCCGTCTAGGTTATGCAATTTTCCTCTGTTGAACTAATTTTTGATAAGTCAACTTTGATTTATGAATTGGAAGCCAAAATTTGGCGCAGTGGTATAAAATTAGAGCCACTAGCTGGTCATCAGAAGCTACTAGATGTTGCCTATGTCTGCGTGCCCTAATTGTTTTAGTACAAAACCATTGGAGCTAACACAATTTTTTAATAACAGAAATTTAACCTGACAATCTTATTTTCATACGCTTTTGGAAGAACATTTCATTTAGTTTCGCTCGGATTCAATTGATTCTAAGAACTCCAACGAGCGTCACCAAAATACCATTTGAATTCAAGAATTTACAGCCTAGCATTCGTTGTTGCTTTCTCCGTAAAAATAAGCATAAAAGCAATCACTGAAAGTTGTTAGAAGATTGGAAAAGAAAATTATGAGGCATCTCAAAGCGTTAGATCTGAGAGTGCCGTAAAAGTAATCAACCTATCGGAAGATTTATTAATAATTTTTGCAATTGGCGTCGTATTTAGTGTTTATTTAGTAAAAAAGTTAATCAAAAACAAAATTGGATTATTCATTTTGCACCCTTCCATTTGATTTATGTGTGTTCTATAGTAGTTGAAATAAAAAAATTCTTTACCACTATAAAATACTCTTTATAAGTTATTAAAAATGTTTAAGCAAACATATTTGCAAGAATTCTAATCGAAACCACGATTTGAACAAACTTCCAATCAGTTTTTTTGGTTTTTTGATCATTTTTAATCGACCACCTTGGGACATCAGTTGCGCACATATTGCAATTCTTGCTTGCAATTGCGCTTGGCGCAACTTTTGTCATGTGACTTTCTATTTGAATTTCTATTTGACTACTGTTTTTTTTTTTTTTTTTTTTCTTTGATTTTCCTGCTTGTTATTGCTTTGTTGCTGTCATGTTATTGGCATGCCACGACGATACTAAATGCCATTATGCTTTTACTGTCGCCAATGTTGTCGCAAAATGTCACCAATATCAGCACTGCAAGTTTCTCTTATTTTCTCGTATTTTCATTGCACAAACAAGCACACATTTTTGTAGTACCTACTGGTAAAGTTGCGGAAAACAAATACACAACATTACTGCAATAAGTGTGACAACAAGAGTTGGCATGAGAAATATTTTACTTTCCAACGGAATGTCGCCTTTGGTGAGGAATCGGAGAGCGAAGCGCATGCGAGTACTTTTGCTCTAATGCATGAATTCAAGTGGAATTTTCATATAGTGTCAGTACGCCATCAAATATGCAATGGCACTTGTGAAACAGTTATTTGTTACAAAAACAAATAACGGCTGTAGCAACAAACTAAGAAACTTTATTTTATATAATATTGCACACACATGCACACGCACGTACATATACATACATAAATAACAATGGTAGTGAGACAATACTCATTTGAACTGTAAAGGAAGAAATATTTAGTAGCAGCAGCTGTTGGTTTGTCGTCGTATAATGACTTTCACTTGGATAGTAAGTTACATATGCATTTACCCAATAGCCAAAAGCTGCTTAAATAGGAAAAAATACGAAATACTATTTTAAAGAGACTGCAAAATTGGGTACAGAGATATGGAAAATATTTTTAAGTTGCTTAGCACTTAAAAGTTGCACGATTTGAGGACGAAGCGCTTGCAGCGGAGGTGTGATCGACTGCCATGGGAGTATTTTGCTTATGTTCGAATTAAAAAAAAGGGGGGAAAATGTTCTTTGGAAAAAAATTAATTTTTTTGTATGGGGGAAAAAAATTGCAAAAAAATTGTATTATTTTTTGGAAAAACAACATTTATTTGTGTAGAAATTTTTTTATAACTTTTTGGTAAAAGTAGTAAAAGAAAGAAAGAAAATGGAAAAAATGGTGTTTGAAAAAAATTTAATCTTTTCGGGGAAAAAAATTGTGAAAAGAAAAATTTTTTAGTGTAAAAAAGTTTTATTATATTTTGGAAAAAAGTAATTTGGTTTTGTGGAAATTGTTTTATAATTTTCTGGTAAGTAAAATATTTTTTTTTGTGAAATAATTTTTTCTGAAACAAATTATTTTTGTAGAAAAAATATGATTTTGTGAAAAAGAAATAGCTTTTTGGGAAAAAGTTATACTTTTTTGTTAAAATTTTGTTTTGTTATTTTTGGAAAAAAAGATAAACCAAAAATTTATTTTATCGGGAAAAAACAATTAAGTGAAAAACAATGTTTTGTACAAAGATTTATTTTTTTGTGGGAAACAATTTTGTTTTGAGGAAATTTTTTTAATATTTAAATAAATAAAATAATTAAATTAATTAAATTAGTTAAATTAATAAAATAAAATAATGTTTTTGTGAAATAATTCTTTTGTAAAAAAAACATTTTTGTAGAAAGAATATGATTTTGTAAAAAAATAGTTTTTTGGGAAAAAATTTATATTTTTTGTTATTTTTCGAAAATATAACACCCCCGAAGTAAGAAAAACAGAAAAAACTGTTCTTCGCAAAAAAATTATTTTTTCGGGAAAAAACAATTTAGTGAAAAAAACTTTTTAGTGGAAAAAAGTTTTATTATATTTGGAAAAAAATCTATTGTGGACATTTTTTTATAATTAAGTTAATAAAATAATTAAATTAATTATATTAGTTAAATTAATGAAATAAAATAATTTTTTTGTGAAATAATTCTTTTGTGAAAAAAACATTTTTGTAGAAAAAATATGATTTTGTGAAAAAATAGTCTTTTGGGAACTTTTTTCTCAAAATTTTGATTTATTAACATAAACATAACATCCCCCCAATTAAAAAAAGAAAAAAAAAGATTATTTGGAAAAAAAATTAATTCTTTCGGGAAAAAACAATTTAGTGAAAAAAACTTTTTTAATGCAAAAAAGTTTTATTATTTTTGAAAAAAGCAGTTTTGTTTTGAGCAAATTTTTTTATAATTTTTGGTAAATAAAATATTCTCTTTGTGAAATAATTTTTTGCAAAAAAATCAGTTTTGTAGCAGAAATATGATTTTGGGGGAAAAAAATATTTTTTTAGGAAACAATTTTGTTATGAAAAAAAATTTTGTTTAAAAAAAAAATTTTGTTTTTGTTTTGTTTTAAAAAAAAAATTGTTTTTTAAAAGCTTTCTGATAATATTTTTTTTTTGTTATTCTTGAAAATCATTACACCTTCCAAAAGTAAAAAAAATATAAATTTTCTAAGAAAAAAAAAATAATTTTTTCGGGACAAAACAATTTAGTGAAAAAAACTTTTTTAGTGTAAAAAAGTTTTATTATTTTGTGAAAATAAAACAATTTGTTTTGTGGAAACTTTTGTATAATTTTGTTGTAAATGAAATCATTTTTTTGTGAAAAAATTATGTTTGTAAGAAAATATGATTTCGTGAAAAAAATAGTTTTTTGGGAAAAAATGTCTACTTTTTTTTATTGTTTTTCTTGTTATTTTTGGAAAACATCTCCAAACATGTTTGTGTTTTGAAAAAAAACTTATTTTGTGTTTTTTTTTTGTATTCTTGGGAGAAAAATAAATTTTTGAAAGTTTTGCGAAAAAATTATTTTTGTGTGAAACTACTTTTTGTGGAAAAACAAAAAGAAATATTTTTGTTAAAGAAAATTATTATTTTTCGTTCTGAGTAGATCGATTTCTCTTAATCGGAGAGCTGACTTGGCAGCTGTTATTTGTCGAATTCCTCTATAGGTAATAGGTTTAGTTCTTCTGTAGATGTAATTCTAAGGGTCTTGCATATTCAAATACTGAACATCCTTGGTGCATGTGCCATACATAGTCTTGTTGATATATTTCTTATCAAAATCCGGGCATATTTTACTTTTTTACTATGGAAAAGGTAAAAATGCTGTTCAAGCCAGAGAGGAATTAACCGATGTGCTGAAGATACGCCAGTGCCAGAACTGGTTTGCAAAATTTCGATCAGGCAATTTTGATGTCGAAGATGCACCACGTTCTGGAAGGCCGGTTGAAGATGATAAAGACGCGGATAAGGCATTAGTTGATGCAAACCGGCTAATAACAACACGTGAGATCGGTGAGAGCTTAAATTTGTCGAATGCAACTGTTTTTTTTTTAATATTTATTCATTATACGAAGATCGTCTTTCATTTCACAAAACAAAAAACGAAATTACTTTCCAAACAACTCAATAGTATACCGTTCGTTGGACTGGTCCTACTATCGCTGTACAAGGTACGCTAGAAGGGGAAAAACAACAATTTAACCCAATTAACTTTTTGCAAAAGTAGAGTGCTGTAGTCTTCCATCTGAGTTTTTTGTCTTATATTAGTCCTAAGTAGCGCGATTTTGACCAGGTTTAAGCCATGTTTAGTAAATCTTGCATTCATTTTCGTGCTTTGGTGCTGTTCTTCCAAGTGTGACGTAAACCGTTCTAGTTTCACCTCTCGCATCCTATAATTGTTCATTTTTTTTAACAAAATCTCTCCATCAGTGGTCTCAAATGCTCTATTAAAATTAAAAAAAAAACAATTTTAGTTTTATTTTGTCTTTTATCAGTCTCTCATTCATCTATTATAATTTTTGTTTTACATTAGAGATGTTTACGAAATCCCGATCGGAGTTTCGAGAAAAGCTCATTGACTTCCAAATATTCTATAAGTAGTTGTTTCGCTACGCTTTCCAAAATCTTTTCAACAGTTTTCAATACTTTAATGGGCCTAAATTCTTAACATCTTTTGTTCTTTGGTTTTTTCCACATTTGTCTTTGTCCCTCACTATTTATTCGCACAATTAGTTCCAACGTGAACGTCGATCCTCAATTTTCGTGAAGGCCGTCCAAAAACAGTTTTTGTGCCAGAAACAATCAATGTTGACACACATAACGAAAGGTCGTGACGTCATATATCACAAGACAGAGACATCCTTGGGCATTAGCGAGCCAGCAAATATTCGATATTGTATGAAAATTTGGTCATCAAGAAGATTTGTTCACGTAGCATACCACATAGTTTGCCAATTGCCGAAACAACCGACATTATTATTTGTTATTCCAGGACGCGCGTAATGCAACAAAAGTTGTTTTCGGAGGAAGTACCTCAAAGCAAATTGTCGTCTGCTTTTCGGAAAGTCTGTTCTGGTCGTAACAGTCCTACTAGAAAAGTCAATTCTGAGTGGTACACAACCATTTCTTTGCTAGAAGTTTTCAGAGAATTAAGGAAAATCAACCGCGGAAGACGAATCATTCTTCATCAAGACAATGCAAGCTTCCACGTATCGGCTCAGACAAGAAAGTTTTTGAGTATTCAATGGATTGAATTTTTGGGCGATCCGCTTTACAGCCCTGATTTGGCATCTAATGATTCCTTTTTGTTTCCGAACATCAAAAATAAAATGCGAGATCAACGTTTTTCAAAATCTGACGAAGCTGTTGAAGCCTTTAAACAGGTCGTTTTGGAGGTATTTACTTCTGAGTGGCAAAAGTGCTTCTATAATTGGTTCAAGCTAATAAGGAAGTGTATTGAGTTCCAAGTAGAATATTGGGGGGAAAATAAAACCATTTTCATAATTTTTTTGTTGAGTTTTCATTATTGTGCGCACACGATAAAAGTCAATCCTCGTATGAGAGAGTTTAATTCCAAAGGAGTCAAAGTCGAAAGTTTTCAATTTGGCTTAACGACTCTGCACGGTTGCATTAGATTTTTCGAATGTTTTCTTCATCTGGCTGATGAGCTACCAGTGAGAGAATAGCTAATAAGGGATCAATCGGACAAGAAGGTTGTTTTAGAAATTAAGTCAGGGATTTGGTGAGCATTCAGGAAAAATTTGGTTTAGTTATCAAACAAACATCAAAAATATGATAAAACTGCATTAATAAAAAATATGAAAACACCGACGAAAGCGATGAAGAGAACTACGTAAAGATGGTGAATGATTTCTGTGACCATTTCGATAAACTCTCAACAACAGCAACAGCATTGCAGATGCTTAAAATGCATATTTAAATTATAAGAGAAAGTCATCTTGCACCAAGAAATTTGTTATTTGGTTTTTATTAAAAAAAATGCCAAATAACTGTGTTTTTTTACCCGGGTCTACTGGAACTAAAAAAATACAAAAAAATTCCCTCTCGGTAAATGGATATCCCTCTTCAGGGCACAAAACACCACTGTGCAACTTTCTAATACGTCCATCGTGTTTCATCTGCGCTCTTCTGCTTACTGGGTAGCCTAGCGCTTGTTGAAAATACGCAGCAAATCACTTTAAACCTTGCGCGCGGACCTTAAATGGAGCGCATGAAACGTTGAGTGCTGCAGGTTAGATGAAAATTGTGGTAGCAAGAAACTAAAGTTCTACAGAAATTCGAGTTGTTTGCCAGATGTAACCTGATGTTAGACGGTACGTTGCGAAATTGCGCAGCTGTCTGAACTATAAATTTACATTTTTTATGCGCGCGAATTTGTAGCCACTTCATACACACACACACCCATATACGCATACAAGGCTTTCTCGCACTCTTGCGCTCACCTGTAACTGGGCTTGGTACATTTTTTATATATTTTACATATTTTTTTATTTTTTTTTATTTTGTGTAATCTCTCATTTTATTAGTTTTCTTGTCTTATATTTATGTACGTGCAAAAGCGGAGCGTAAATGAAATTTGGTACATTTTGCATTTTTCCTATAAGATGCAAATTTATGCAGCAATTTTTCTTCGCTCCCATTTTGATTTACTTTATTTTCACTTTATCACTTTTTCACTTTCAACTTTTCGCGTTGTTAGCTGTTCTTTCTTGCAGCGGCTTGAATTGAGTCCACCATTGCAATTTTTTGCCAGCGAAATACTGCTTTGCTATTTTATCACCAGTGTGAAGACAGCAGCTGTGTCTGTGTGTGTGTGTGTGTGTGATAAAATGTATATACTTACATATTAATAGAATTAATGGAATTAATGAAATTCATTTTTGTACGAAAGTGTATGGATTGTAGCCATCTAGTGGTCTAACTTTTTCGAAACTATTCGTATTTTTACCTGTTTGCTCATATTAAGGAGTTACATGGGTTTCGTGGGTTCAAAAAATCGATTTTTTTTGGCTTAATAATTTTTACAACATCTCAAGAATATTATCTTAAATTTTCAAGTCGATCCGAATAATAGTTTCGGAGATACAGCCTTTGGAATGTGTGCGCTCCAAGCCACTTTTATTGTTACTAAAATTTTTTTTTTTTTTTAAGTCGGTTGTCAAATGTTCTCGAAAACTACTCAACCGATCTTGTTGAAATTTTACACAGGTGTTCGAGATACAATTTGCTCGTGCTTGAACGAAGGATTTTTGTTTTTTTCAATTACAACTATTTTAAGAAAAACAAAATGTCAAGCAAATTTGGCCGAAATTTTCATTTTTTTGGAAAAATGTCTGCCAAAACTCCAATTCTTACTTTTTTTTCTTTCCTTCGTTCAATCATGAGTTTATGGTCTTAACTAAAACACTTACTTTTGTTTTTTCATTTTTGATGATCCTGTCAGGAGTTATGCTGACAACGCGGACGCGCCTTTTTTTTACCCGACCCGTGTAACCCCTAAAGTAAAAAGTTCTAAACGTTTTTTGCGCTCTTGAGCGATTCCATGTCAAGTCAGCTGATAGTCCGGGAGCCAGGAGTCGATTTTGGACTGCGTTTTTATACCGTTAAATTCTTGACTATACTTGTGATTTAGCTTTCATGAATAGCGAAAATGAACATCAGCTGGCGCACCAGCGGTGGGTGTGATTGTGGGAGGGTACGAAACGTGTCGAAAAAAAATTTCTACCAACTCATTTTATACCGGCTGAAATTTTTTTCATGTATTGTTGACATTTAGTACAATAGAATAAAAAAAAATAGTCAGCTGCGCGGTAGAGGGGGGAAAACATGTCAGCTGAACAAGTGAACTTGTAAAAAAAAATAAAAAGTAAAACTTCTTTGTGCCGATTAAAATTTTTTTTAAATAATTTTGGACACATATGCAAATATAATATAATAATGACGGTCAGCTGCGTTTATAGCGGTGGGAAGATCGTCAGCCGAAGCAAGAATGTATCATTGCGTTCATATATCTCGGCGGCGCGCGGAATTTTCTATGAATTTGCTGAAAAGTGGTTTATTTTTTGGGTACTTTTTAACATTTCTATAATTTTTTTGTTTATAAGATTTTAGAATGAAATATATTAGAATGAATTATAAGGTTTTAGAAAGTGCTACTTACTTTTTGAAAAGAAAAAAATTATAATTATAAAATTATATATAAAATTATTCATTTTTGTAAAAAATTATAAAAAATAGTTTATTGGGGAAAAGTTATACTTTTTTTTAAATTTTTTGTTTGTCATTTTTGAAAAACATTTTCGCTCATATTGTTTCTATTAACAGCTTAGGGTTATTGAAAATTTTGTGAAAAATTATTGTTGTGTGAAATTTCTTTTTGTGAAAAAAAAATTTTTTGTAAAAAATTATAATTTTGTGAAAAAAATTATAATTTTTTTTATTATAATTTTAATAAAAAAAAATGGTTTCAATAAAAATAATTATAATTTAGTGAAAAAAAAATTTTTTTTTGTGATTTTTTGGAGAAAATTGGAATAGTTGTTTTGAATTTTGGATAAATTAAAAATATTTATAAAAAAAATTTGTTCGGAAAAACATTTATTTTCTTTTTGGAAAAAAATTTGTTTTGTTTTTTTCTTTAAAATTTTTGTATAATTTTTTGTAATTTCTTTGTGGAAAAAACAATTTTATGAAAAAAGTTATACTTTTATGTTAAATTTTTATTTTGCTTTATTTCTGAAAAACACACTCGCTCAGATTTGTCTATAAAAGCTAAGACTATGAAATTTGAATATTGTGAAAGTATTTTTTGTGAAAAAAAAATTTTTTTGTCACTTTTAAAAAACTCTCCCGCTCATAGTTTTTCTATTAATGGCCTAGACTATGAAACTTGGATATTTTGAAAATTTTGTGAAATAAATAATTTTTTTGTGAAATTTCTTTTTATGAAAAGAAAAATTTTTTTTGGGAAAACATTTTAATTTTGTGAAAAAATTAATCTTTTTGGTATTCTTGAACAATATTGGAATAGTAATTTGGAATTAATTAAACATCTTTATTATTGAAACAAATTAAAAATAATTATAAAAAAATTTGTTTATTTTTTTCTAATTTCTTTGTGAAAAAACAATTTTCTGGAAAAAAAGTTATACTTTTATGCAACATTTTTTGTCATTTTTGAAATGCAAAGATGCTCAGATTTTTTCTATGAAATTTAAATATTTTGGAAATTTTGGGTGAAAAAAAAGACTTTTGTAAAAAAAAGTTTTATTTTGTGAAAAAAACAATTCTTTTTTTTAGGAAAAATTGGAATAATAATGTGGAATTAATTTTAGAGCAAATTAAATGTATTTAAATTACAAATTTTGTTTTGCAAAAAATTTATTTTCCTTATGGAAAGATTAGTTTGTTATTGTCGCCAGACAATTTTCTTATGTAATATTTTTTTATTATTTTTTTGTAATTTTTTGAGAAAGAAAATAATTTTTTGGAGTTATTTTTTTATGTTAAAAAATTTTTTTGTGTCATTTTTGAGATGCCCAGATTTTTTCTATTAATAACTTAAAGTAGGATCAGTGAACCCTGTTAATAAGTTGTATTTAAGTTTTTGAAAAAATTATTTTTGTAATTTCTGTAATACTAACGGGCCACAATGTGTTGATGAAGCTTTGGACACAACAGACTGTGAAGCTAAGAGATTATTTGTATTTATTTATCTGTTATGAAAAATTTAACAATTAATAAAAACTGTCTAACAATTTTTTTTCAACGTTTTGTTTTGAAAAAAAATTGTTTTCTGAAATTTTTTTTATAAGTTTTATAAAAATTATTTTTATTATTTTAAAAAAAAAAATTTTTTTTTGTGAAATTATTTTTTGGGTTATACTGCTTTTATATTTTTTTAAATATTTTTTGTGAAAAAAAGGTATTCTTTTTTGGCAAACATTTTTTTTTCTCATTTTTGTAAAACATCCATACCATTTTCAATTTTTATCTGGAATTTTTTTTTATAATTTTTGGAAAAAATTGTTTTTGTTATCTTAGTTTTTTACTAATAGCCTAGAATCCATAGTCCCTGCAAGTCTCATAGTGGGATTTCCGTAACATTCGGAGTCATATTTAAATACGTACAGCGAAGTGGTAATTTATTTGGAAGTTCTTCTTCTTCTTAATTGGCGTGATAATCGCTTACGCGATTTTGGCCGAGCTTAACAAAGCGCGCCAGTCGTTTCTTTCTCGTGCTAACCGGCGCCAATTGGACACACCAAGTGAAGCCAAGTCCTTCTCCACCTGATCTTTCCAACGCAGTGGAGGCCTTCCTCTTCCTCTGCTACCACCAGCTGGTACCGCATCGAATACTTTCAAAGCCGGAGCGTTTGTATCCATTCGGACGACATGACCCAGCCAACGAAGCCGCTGGATCTATATTCGCTGCGCTATGTCTATGTCGTCGTAAAGCTCATACAGCTCATCGTTCCATCGTCTGCGATATTCGCCGTTGCCAACGTGCAAAGGTCCAAAAATCTTACGCAGAATCTTTCTCTCGAACACTTCAAGCGTCGCTTCATCTGATGTTGTCATCGTCAACGCTTCTGCGCCGTACGTTAGGACGGGCATGATGAGAGTCTTGTAGAGTGTTAGTTTTGTTCGTCGAGAGAGGACTTTACTATTCAATTGCCTACTTAGTCCAAAGTAGCACTTGTTGGCAAGAGAGATTCTACGTTGGATTTCACGGCTGACATCGTTATCGGTGTTAATGCTGGTGCCTAAATAGACGAAGTCTTTTACAACCTCGAAATTATAACTGTCTACAGTGACGTGGGTGCCGATACGCAAGTGCGCCGACTGTTTGTTTGAAGACAGGAGGTACTTCGTTTTGTCCTCGTTCACCACCAAACCCATTCGCTTTGCCTCTTTATCCAGTTTGGAGAAGGCAGAACTATCATCGGCATACGGCAACAATTGTACGCTTTTATAAAATATTGTGCCTGAGCGATTAAGTTCTGCGGCTCGTACGATGCTCTCCAACATCAGGTTAAAAAAGTCACAAACGACTCGAAGAGGTCCTTCCCAATTCTGACGGCGCTGCTGGTGTTGAGCAACGTCATCTTACATAGCCGTATTAGTTTTGCGGGGATACCAAATTCAGACATAGCGGCATACAAGTAACTCCTTTTCGTACTGTCGAATGCAGCTTTGAAGTCGACGAAAAGATGGTGGGTGTCGATTCTCCTTTCATGGGTCTTTTCCAAGATTTGGCGTATTGTGAATATTTGGTCGATGGTAGACTTTCCAGGTCTGAAGCCACACTGATAAGGTCTAATCAGTTGGTTGACGGTGGGCTTCAGCCTTTCACACAATACGCTCCCTAGAACCTTATAGGCGATATTTAGAAGACTAATCCCGCGGTAATAGGCACAAATTGCAGGATCGCCCTTCTTATGGATTGTGCAGAGCACACTTAAATTCCAATCGGCAGGCATGCTTTCATCCGACCATATTTTGCATAAGAGCTGATGCATGCACATTACCAGCTCCTCGCCGCCACGTTTGAATCGCTCAGCCGCAGTCTATCGGCGCCCGCGGCTTTGTTGTTCTTTAGCCGTGATATTGCTATTCTCACCTCGTTATGGTCGGGTAACGGAACGACAATTCCGTCGTCAACGATTGGGGTATCGGGATCTTCACATTCTCTATGACATGCGCAGCTGTCACTGTTTAACAGGTTCGAGAAGTGTTCCCTCCATAATTTAAGATTGCTCTGTACGTCAGTCACCAGATCGCCGTCTTTGTTCTTACAGGAAAACGCCCCGGTCTTAAAACCTTCTGTAAGCCGCCGAACTTTCTGATAGAATTTTCGGGCGTTGTTCCTATTGGCCAGCATCTCAAGCTCCTCGCACTCACGTATTTCGGCCTCTCGTTTCTTCTGTCGGATAATACGTCTCTCTTCCTTTTTCAGCTCTCTGTAGCGATCCCACATGGCTCGCGTTGCGCCCGATCGCAGCGTGGCTCAATAGGCGCCATCCTTTCTTTCTGCGGCAGCATGGCATTCCTCGTCGTACCAATTGTTTTTTCGGGCTCGCCGGAATCCGATTTCTTCTTCGGCGGCGGTACGTAGGGAGCGAGAAATGTTGCTCCATTGCTCCCGCATGCCGGTTTGTTGGGCAGTGCTCTCCGAGAGCAAGAGTGAGAGTCGAGTGGCGAATCTTCTGGCTGTCTGTTGTGATTGCAGCTTTTCGATTTCGAACATTCTTTGCGTAGGTAGATGTACGTTTTTTGCTGCACAGAGGCGTGTGCGCAGTTTGGCTGCAACAAGATAATGATCCGAGTCGATGTTGGGTCCTCGGATTGTACATCTAATACACTAGAAGCGTGTCTTCCATCTATCACAACATGATCGATCTGGTTTGCAGACTACCATGTTTCGGGCCCCGGCGAAGTCGATCAGCCTCTGCCTCCCTCCTTGCCCACCCTGGCGTTGAAGTCGCCAAGCACAATTTTTATGTCGGCAGCGCTCATAGGAACGTTCCAGGCGCTCATAGAAGGAATCTTTGGCCGCATCGTCCTTCTCTTCCGTCGGGGCGTGGGCGCAAATTAGCGAGATGTTAAAAATCGCGCTTTGATGCGAATTATTGCGAGACGCTCGTCCACCGGAGTGAACGACAGTAATTGGCGACGATTTGGAAGTTGCTTACGTCTAAATAAATTGAATGGGGTGTAACAGATGTAGTGCTAATACTGCGCTTGATTTTCCAAGTGAAACTTAATTTAAATAGACCACTCAGTGCCTGGTTTGCCCGCATACTTCACATGGAAAACGCAAATACCCATTCTGTAACTCTTTAGAATCGGTCCACATAGCCAAACCAGAGCACTGCTTGATAGTTCATACTATTCGAAGGCTGCGCCAATATAATCGCTTTATTTTCCTACCATAAATTTAAGCGCCCCTACTCTAAAAAGTGCTTTAAAATCTCTAACCATAAGTTAGTCAATTTATGCAATCTGGTAAAAAACTTTCTGCAAACAAGCCGCTGATTTATGTGCCACCATTTATGCTACAAATAATTGCAGACCTACAACAAAATTACCAAATTCAAAAAAAAAAAAAAAAACAAATTGCACTAGCAACAATTGTTTCCAATTTACTGCTGATATATCAGCCCTTCTTTCGCTCTCTGTTCTCGCTTTCGTGCTGCATTTTCGACTAGTAATCATACACCTATTTCGTATGGTACTTGAGTTATTGTGTTGCAGTGGTCGTTGTTGCATAATAATAAGCTCGAATACAGCGAAGCAAACACTGCAAACGCGCGAGTAGTGAGCTGCAGGCAACACATACCAAAATCGCAGAGTTTGCCGGGCAATTTGTTGCGCTTGCAATGTTGTAAATAAAGGTGAGCTTCCAAATTCAGTTGTTATTTATCTATGGCCAAAAAAACAAAAAAAAAAAAATAAATACAATAAATGGTTATAATCAAAATAGATTGTGCTACAGGCGACTACAATTGAAAGAATTCGAATTGCATTTTTAGCAGCAATCCAACATCTAATAGATATACAAGAAAAACCTGAACGTTCGCAAACAGCTCATTTTAAAGTTTAAACGCATTCTATACCTTAATTTATGTTTAAACTTCAATGTAACTTTTCATAGTTCACTCCAAAAAGAGTAAAAACAAATAACACAAAATCCAAGTAACTTAACACTACTTCTGCTACTAGTCGCACTTGTTGTCGCAACTTCGTACACTTCGTACTTTTAAGGTACTTACACTTTGCACTATAAATTAGCTTGTGCAGCTGCACTATGAGCTGTTTTGGAGTTTGGTTCCAAGTATTTATATTTTACTCATATGCAGCAGCTGGCTCGACCTGCCATAGATTAAATTCTTCTATTTTCTTGAAATTAAGTTTTTGCCCTTTTGTAGCATAATTTTGTGCACTTTAGTTTAATGTGCATTATGAGATTGGCGTACGGGTGCACTACAGTCCATTCATTTCCTAGCAGTTGCTGATATTATAAAGTTGGCTATAAATTTAGATAGGAGCCCATCTGCAGCGAAGTGCTTGTGCAGAGTGAGTGGTTGTAGCGGAGAGTGCACGTGAAATGGAAAACTGCTGTATGAAACTGTGAACAGTAATTAATGTTACAATGAAGAGGACTTTGTGCATACGAGTATGTTAACAGTGAGGAATATATTGCACGTAGGTTAGCAGAAGTGGTTAGCATAGTGAGGTGAGGTATGATGCGTTTAATGTAGGATAGTATAGAATAGGTATAGTAAATATATCATAGTGCATGGCATAGTATCTACTATAAAGAACAGTGTGATATGATTTAACAAAGCCGAATACAAGTACCTTATTTAACGGCAAGGTTCTTTAAGGAACAACCGTTTGGATGGGAGGATGTTTTATTTGGGGTTAAATTCCCACAGTGACGGCTAACTGGCCAAGTACGCTTTTGACGCTGGCCATTCACGCGGCGAGAAACTCGCAGATTCAACTTTTAGTCAGAAGCTTTAGCTGTTCTTTAGCAAAATATTCAAACGACTTAGAAGTTGTTGAAAGTTAAGCTTTAAGTCTATAGTTACATACATTATTATTAACTCACTCAACCACTCAAAAGCCTGAAGCAAGTGATTTATTAAAAACAATACGTAATGGCAAAACCAAAGCTGGAATATTTTTAATTAAAAAAGCTATAAACTCATCTTCATCTCTATAAGATATCACTGGATGAAAAAATTGCCTAAATTGACAGGGGAGGTTATTGAAGAATCGAATATGTACTGAGCACTGTCCGTAAACAAATTCGAATTAAAAAATTCGGCGAAAAAGTCAGCAAGGTCTGTCCAGTTTCTAGCGAATTCTGCAGTTATTAGAAAGACTGTTGAGGCATCAGGCATTTTTGATGTTAAAAAAAATATCAATAATGTCGATAAAATCACAGAAATAATCGATGTTGACCGGTATATCAGTAGTCATAGTAGCACATAGGAGCTAAAGATCGACCATAAAACGGTTTGAAACCATTTGCGCAAATATAATGGATTTATTTTTCCCCAAACTAATATTATAGTAGAGTACCATTATAGCATGTGTGTTGTGCCTAGCATAGGGTGTTGTCCTTTCGCCCCTACTTTGACTAGTTGCTATTGACCAAGTTCTGATAATGCTAAATAAGGGTGGGGTTCAGGTAATAGCATACACCAATGACTGGGTCCTGATGGTATCGGTTTCCGTCAGTCATGGCTGAGATTTTGGAAAGGTTGTACTTAGTCGCTGGGCTGCCACTTGCGGCCTCCGAGTTAACTCTGACAAAACGGAGCTGGTGCTATTTACCAGAAAATATAATACAAACCTCCATCCTTTCGATTTCCCAAATTAAGCAACCAAGTTCTTCCGCTCTCATCGAAAGTTAGGTATCTTGGAGTGATACTTGACTCTAAACACCATTGGAACTACACATTGAAAATCGGGTAAAGAAGGCCTGTATAGCCTTCTACTACTGCAAATCTATGTTCGGTAAAAAATGGGGACTCAAGTCACAGGTCGAGCTGCGGATGTACAACGCAGTGGTTTTGCCAATTTTAACGTATGGATGCCTGGTTTGATGTGAAGCTCTTCGGAAGAGCCGCTAAACTGGGGAGGGTGCAAAGGACTGCATGCATTGCATCCCCGGAGCATGGAAAACTTATCCCAGTGCTGTCCTGAATGTCATTTTGCACTCCTTACTTCCCTTTTTACTTTTACGTTATTTCCATCGCAGCTCAAAGTGCAGTCAGTTGGAGGTTGGCCTCTGGAGGCAATCTTTCAAGAGACATGGCAGCGTTTTCGGGAAGTTCACACCATACTTCTCTGAACTTCGGACAACTGAAAGCTGGAGTTTGAGGATCATGCTAAGGCAATCATGCTAAGGCGATTTGATCGAGCAGATAATCTGCACCGCAGCTTGCATCTCTGTATTCACTGACGGATCCAAGATGGAATCGGGAGTCGGAGCGGTGATTTTCTCTAAATCAGCCAATTTATCTAACTCTTTAAACTGCCGAATACTGCTAGTGGTTTTCAAACAGAAGTCTTTGCGATCCTGCAGGCAATAGTCAGGTGATAGTCAAGCCGCGATCAAGGCTGTGACGACGCCATGGTGCACAACCAAACTAGTAAACTCCTTTAAGAAGGAGATCAAATCTCTTGGGTGTGCAGGTAACATTTCTCTGATCTGGGTTCCGGGACATAGAAATATAGAGGGAAATGAAATTGCTGATGAGCTTGCCAGGAAGAGGACTAAATTGGTCCTACACGGTCATCGGCAGTGAGCTGAGGCTTTATTGATAAGCTGGGTTAGGTTAGGTTATATTATATAAGATTATGGCGATTTACCACTACGGGATACACTCAGCCGATTGCAATACCGCATGGGATACTTGCTTCGAACTCTTCTAAAATCGCTACGAACTTTTCAAAATTTTAGAAGATCCTTGGTTTTCACAGTTGGTCACAAATGCCGGGCGATTCCGCAGGTGGGTAATTGAGATGACTACCGTCTTTGCATCCTGTTAGGCTCTCAAGGCATGTCCTATAAGGATATACGTCAACCATGCCTCATGCCTTCCCTGCCCCGGCACAGATTATCTTGCAACTGTTAAGGGACGATTATACTCCACAGGCATTGGATAGCGTCTTCGAGTGGGAGTCCAAAAGTGATACACTCAATAAATAAAACCAATAAAAACACCTAAAATTTTCAGATGAAAGCGGCGATTCGGAATCGAACATCACTACGACTTCTCTCAAGACGGAAGTAGCGAAATCGCTTCTAACATAATCTCGACCTTGGGGAAAGCTTCGCTTTTTTATTGCTTTTATTGACGGTAAGGCGTCGAGTTTGAGAAATCTTTGATTTAGAAATATTGAAGTTTTTAAAAGGGAACTGCACAAATTATTTTTCAGGTAGGCGCGCTTCATTTCTTCATGTGCTATTTCGAAAACCCTTTGGTCCAAGTAGAATAGATGGAGGGCTCAGAAAGTCTTGAGAACTCCATGCCATTTGATTTCCAAGCTCGTAGCTGTCTTTGCCGTTCATTGGACGATCGGCACACACGGGGGAACGCTTGATTTACCATTTAACCCCCATTGCAGAAGCTGTGGGGACTTTTCAGAGAAGGAGACTGTAGAGTATTTTCTCTGGGAGCTTCTTTATTCAACAGCCTGGGGCAGTGCGCCAACCTCAGTCCCGTCAATCTTCTCCATTATATCAGCAGCTCTGACTGGCTGTAGATGTCTGCCTGTTGGAGGTCTTATAATGGTATCAAAACGGGGAGTGATACTTGGTGCTACTTGAGTAGTGCCAGACTGGCACTTCAACCATTTCACCTACCTACCATTATAGTATTATCTAACAATTTTTCGAAAGAGGATACAAAAAATTTGCTTATACATTTAATCACAGCTGTAAATGTTGCACACTTTCAGACACTCTTTAAAGTCATGAAGCAAATTTGATATCAAATTCTCCATAAAAGATAAAAGGATAGCAATACCAACACGCTTTCATTTAATTTTAATAAAGTACCTGCGATTGTAATCTACAATGTGCGTATAAATTTGATTTAATTCGCCTGAAAAAAGTTATGAAGAAGTGCTTCGAAATTTTAATATTCCATTGTTTTTGTAAATTGTGTTCACTGCGAAGTATACAGGCAGGCAACTAGGTAATTATACGTTGAGGAGGCCGCATAAATATTGCCATATTACCTATTTTCTAAACAACGCACTCGTGGGCATACGCAAAAATGCGCTTATCCATGGACATAAAAGCTATTGCCACCGTACGCTAAGCAGGCTTTGAAGTGCACACTCAGTACATATAAATGTGCTTCGCATACATGCTCAATTTCACAATTTCCATTTTCGCACACTCATGCATGATACACACATTAGTGTGCCTTCAAGTACGTACACGTGTTTGTAAGTATTTGTGTGTGTGTAAAAAATTGTAGTAGGAAATGCGCCTAAGAGGCCACTCCGAATGCTACATGCATGTTTGCCCTTTGCACTCACTCAGGCAAACACACACGTGCACTCACGGCTACACTCACTTGGGCGCCAGGGGCGCTACTACATGTTGTTCAATTTGTTGAGTATCTGGTAGTAGTGCCATTTGACTTTGCTTGAGCGCCTGAAAGATTGCCACACACACAAATGGGGCAATGCAGAAGGGAATGGAAAAGTTTAGCTTTACTGTTCTATTCAAGCATTTTATGTGTTAGCTCTACAAGTAGAATTCACTGCAAAGCGCTGTCTTGTTGTACTGCTGTCTTGCTGTCTTTTGTGGCTGTTTTGCGGCATTGACGTCTGTTGAAAATTGCGGTCGTTTGTGGTGGCAACCGACACTTGCTAGCAGGCGGCGAAAGAATGCAAGTGCGAAGAGCGAAGCGTGTAAAAAAGTTATAAAATGTGGCTATTGGCAGCGAAGCGATTGCATGCTTTTAACTGCACTCACACTCGGCTTGACGATGCCTGTTTGGATGTGTGTGTGTGTGTGCTAAGTTGGCTGGCTTTCTGCTTCCGCATCCGGCATGTTTTCTTCACATACTCTACGTATAGTGTAATTTGGTAGGCAAATCACGCAAGTGTTGCTTGCTGCCTGTCTGGTAATTCTTCTTGTTTTTTTTTGCTGGCTGCTTTCGCAATTCTTCTGCAAAACTTTTGATTTGCGTTTTTCTCTTGAATTTTCACGATAAATAATAGTAAAAATAGGAATTTGCAAAGGACACGGCACTTGCACTTGAAATTTAACAAAACTTCGTTTACTTCCTCATTTTTACAACACTCACGAACTGTTTTGGCAAGTTACAAATCAGAGTCAGCGCGTAAAATGTATGGGGCACTGCAAGCAGCTATTTCGAAATTAAGTACCAAAAATGTTGCAGCCAAAACGAATATGGTGCGTGCCACTGCGATATATTTCGATTTGGCTACTATTCGAATGGCTTCTTTCAAGTAGGAGCAAAGTTATTAGATTTTTATGTGGCTTTGTAAGTCGTGTCCAGTATTTTATTAACGAAATTTTTATGTTCAAAAAAAAACTGTGTGCATTTCCGCAGTAGAGATAAAACAGAAGCAAGAATTTATGAAGACATGCAAGCTGCTACATTTGCTAGATTCATCGCATAGAAAGTGAGTTAGTTGAGGGAACGAGTGAGTAAGTAGTGCTCGTTAGGTGGGCACTAGGCCCACTAGGACAGTTCGACCCAGATTGGGGGGCATCAGAATTCGTTTTAGAGGTATGGTTCCTTCGGCAAAGTTTCTTATTTTGATCCCTAAAATACGATTTTCACAGAGCAATGAGCGATTTTTAAATCGACCCGCCCTAGTATGCACGCTAGTACTTTTTTGTTTTTGTTATGGCTGTACTCAGTTTTGCTTGTTATAGCCGTGTAATAGTTTGTTACTGCCTGTTACGCTGATTACAGACTGTAGCAAGCGGAGAGTTGGCCACCAACACATTTGAGTAGGTCGGCCGAAACTATTAGTCAAAGTACTGTGTGGATCTCTCATAGCTTCTTGGCACACAAACAAGTCATTTGAGAATTATAATATTTAAAAGCAGTCTCAAAAACCGACGGCAGCTGGTGCGACTAACTACTATTCATTCCTAAAATTGTGCTTTACAGCTCGTTAGCTCTAAGAAAAATGTGTCGTTCGTTTGTTGAAAGAGATATGACAAAATAATTTTGTTAATAATAATGCTTAATCTCGATTTAAAAGTTGACTGAGGTTTATGCGTTCTCTTGGTTTAATCGCTTTTTAAGCACTTATTTTAATGTTATTTCTCAGCCAAATTTAATATTTCATAAGACGGTTGAGAAGTCCAGCCATAGCATTGCATACTTACAGGCGAAAAAATAATAAGCACCACTAGTTAATAGCCTATTCTTATATAAAAAAGGAATAATACAGGTTTTAGGACGTATTTTTCAATTTCCTGATCTGTTAGACAGTTTGTTATCAATTAAGTGTTTATATCGGGTGTGTTTTTAAGAGCTTGAGCTCTTAAAACGATAATACAAGAAAAGAAGTATTGTTGGAAAGTATTTATTTATTATAATTATCTGGTAAACAGTTGCATGGATTAACCACGTTTCTAACAATGAAGTTCTTTGCAAAATGAACCGAAATAGGTAGCTTCTTATGACGCTCAAACGAAGGCATATTCTACGAAATGAAAAGTGCAAATTACTACAACTAATCGTAGAAGAAAAAGTTGAAGGAAGGTGTGGGATTGGGAGTATACAGAGTATATGAGTGCGAAATATTTGGCACTGGACAGGAATCGGTAATATCAGAGAGTTATGGAATGTGGTAAGAAACACAGAAGCTCTCAGCGAAATTACGGCATATGCCCACCGCGGCTTCAAGTTACATGGGCCATTCAATCAGTCCAATTTTCGACTACTGTTTCCAATAAATCTTACCATATGGCGTCAATGCTCGTTTGAATATTGCAATAAATTGACTGCTGAGATTGCTTTGGCAGGGCCCTATGATGCCGCCAGTGCTGTGTGAACTTCAGGAACAGATATATTTATTCTTTTAAAGTAAATTTTCACAATTTAGGAGCGTTGTTCCGGCGTTAAACGATTTATGATAACTTGCTAAATCTTATTGAATAGAAATGTTAAGACAGTTTGCCAGTCTTAGCCGTGAAACCATAATTTTCTATATCGATAGTTCTGATGCAGTTGAAAAAACACCCAATTATATTGTATCATTATCATCCATTACAATAATCGTACTTAGAAAAGCACTCATTTTCATTCCAGTCTCTGGAAAAACTGAGTATTTACATCTTGTGCTTGTGGTATTATATCTTTTTCCCTCTAGTAGCAATTACAAGTGTGGCCTGCATATGATAAGTCAATATTTTGGTATTAAAATAACTTTTTAGGGTAGACTGGTAGTGAGGCAGCTGGTTTGTGCAAAGATGCTATTACTAAATTTTATTGTGCAAAATAGTTATTTAAGCACAGTAGCCGAGTAAGCTAATTTTTTCTTAAGTCGACTTATGCGGTTTTTGTTTGTACCCACATATTTAAGTCTAGCCTTTGTAAGCGCATATGGGGCAGAAGTTTTGACCATAACAAAATTAGACGAGGACCCTTTGGAATATCTATTCTATGTACATTACGAAAGGCGCTAGTAGCTAAGGCCTTGTTACTCAAAGTTACTTGCATATGTAGCAAAAGCGCTAGCTTAGAGAAAAACTAAGGCGGTAAGTTGAGGAAACTTGAAAGGTAGCGCGGCAACCCAGTGATTTTATTCAATATTTTTAACTAGGAAGTAAAAATAGATGTAGAATATTGATTAAAGTATTAGGACCTGTATCGCAGCATCATCGCAGTACCATCTTCAGACGTATGTTTAACTTAAGCATGTCTTCTATTAGATTGGTCTCACAGGTACAAGTTATGCAATCACTGCGAATACAATTGAGCTACTGTAAAAACCTTAATTCACGGGTTTCCCAAGCTTATCATTAAGAAGCCTTGATGGATGACATTTAAGCTGTATGCTTTTAGATATGGGGATACTAGGAATCTAAATCTGGTCTTCTCACACAGGGTAGTGCTTTTTCCTATTTTTCACCATACAACCTGCACTGAACAAAATGTGCTACATCTAAATTTGACGAGAGCTTTGTCACTCTACACAAGAATAAGTGACCAGTAAGAAAACCAGTGACCAGTAAGCGGCTGCCGTAGCTGAATGGGTTGGTTCGTGACTACTATTCGGAATTCACAGAGGGAATGTTGGTTTGAATATCGGGGAAACACCAAAATTAAAAAAAAACATTTTTCTAATAGCGGTCGCCCCTCGGCAGGCAATGGCCAACCGCCGAGTGTATTTCTGCCATGAAAAAGCTCTTCATAACAAAAAATAACTGCCGTTCGGAGTCAGCTTAAAGGTCCCCCCATTTGTGGAACAACATCAAGACGCACGACTTATGTTTTTTATATTGGTCATCTGTCGCACCTGGTAAGGTTATGAAGTGCTTTGCTTGCTGAAACTTCCGAAATGAGAATTTTGGACGATAGGCCGGGTTGTCTGTATAGTGGAATCTAGTACTCCTATTGGCGGTGATTGGCGATTGTAAAACAAGCAAAGTCTGCATTTGGATGAATGCCTTGACGTGTTTGAGGTCATCGTCGAAAGAATGTCCAAAACTCTGCCGCTCGGAGCAGCTTACCTTGAAATATAAAGAAGATTCATAAAGCGGAGAGTGACGGAACGGGCCACCATCGGTGGGAATATTTTGCCAATCTTTTTCTTTGTCCGGCTTTTATTTATCAGTAAAAAAGAAAAAGTCAATGTCAATGGTAACACTGTACCTACACGCGAACGGATCGCAAGCCAGACGAAAAGAACATTCGCTTCGAGCTAAATGATTGTTTGATAAGAGGGGGGTTATACCTAAAGGGACATCTCTCGTATGCATTATTATATGCATTTATGGTAGTTATTCAAACTCAAATCTGCGCTGTAATCTACACTGACCTGAAAGTGTTTAAGCTCGATTTTTGTAAGGCAAGAAGAAGCGGCCGCATGAAACGCACAAGCAAACTATTGCAAAAGCGGCCAATCTCACGTGTGTTGAGTGGGAAATGAGAAAATCAAAAGTGTTCTTCTTCTTATAAAAGTAGGAAGTACCTATCCATAGCCATGAAGGAAACTGTAGGCGACTTCCTTATAGGAGGAATCAAGAAGTATAAGAAGTTTCGAATAATGCATTTTTGTAGATAGAGAAGACCTTTAAAATATCTTCCATGTGACGGACCACCGCCATAGAAAAGCAGAATGATATTTCGCTGCAGAGTGCAGGATTTTCAAGTGAACCAAATACAGTAAACATTTTTTAACTATCATAAGCGAAATATCTGTAATACGGTGGTCAACGTATAGATTGGTGCATGACTACCATTCGGAAGTGTGTAGGTTCGAATTTCCGCGCACGAAACACTAAAATTATAGTAAAAGATGAGCACCATTCGTCTATATTCGAAGTCGGATTGGCAAATAAAGAATAAGAAGAAACACCGTGGTAGAGTTGGAAATGCTGGAGCTGCTTATGTTCGTTGAAGCCACAGAGAGGTTAAAGAGGATTTATTTAGTAGCAGATAGGCACAAAATTTTGTAGATTTAGCTGCAGTTTCTGGTTGTTTTCGGTATGTATTCTTAAATTTAGGCCGCGACTAGCATATCTGTATTGCTCTTAGGTTAGGTTAGGTTAGCTTGGTTGGCAATAAGACACGCATAGATCTTTTGGCACCTAGCGATACTAAATGGAGACATCATGTTGGTTGTCAGCGCTTTTAGCGAATCTAAGTAAACCTGGGATATCCGCTTTTGAGACGTCCTCCAGACCCTGAAAAAATGGGGCTCCCAGGCATTTTAACGCGTTTTTAATAATGCCGGACAAACACACAGACGTTCCAAAGTTTCCTCAACATCCTCTCTGCATTTCCTGCATTTGTCCGTGTTAGCAATCCTTAACTTGTACGCATATGCAGCCAGTAGATTATGACCAGTTAGCATACCTATGATAGTCCTCAGTCCTTTTGCGAGAGTGTAAGTATGAATTGAGTCAGTTTTTTGTCGTTAATTCTACACATAACTTTTGCTGTTTTGCATGTGGTCAGATTAGTCCACATAGCTTCCACTCGCCTTTTCATCTAGTCGTCCATTTCATTGTATATTGTATTTAGCGGTTTTAGTATGTCGCTCTCTTGTTCAAATGGTAGTCTTACAGCACCAGGTACCCAGTAGATATGCAACCTATTGTTTGCGGCTAGCCTTTCAATGGCCTCCCTGCTCCGTCGAGCATTTTTGGACTTAATACAATATGAGCTTATTGCCATTATTGCTGCTTGACTGTCCACGTATATATTAATAGTTGAGTTCTTTCCTGTTCTTGTATAGGCTAGCTCCGCGGCTCTCCTCACAGCAAAAACTTCCGCTTGGAAAATACTAATGTGGTCTGGCAGCTTGATAGGCTACCTTATCCCTAGTTTTGAGCAGTAAATGTGAAAAGTGTAGATGTGAAAAGTCCTATGGCCAGGCTTCATGCCTTTGTGGCATCCCTCCTCTTCAATTGTAGTACGAAACCTTCTTCCCCCAATTAAAGAACGGAGTCATGTAGTCTGTGCAACTTGAGCTCCACTTTCCTCTTGAGCTGTGACCGAAGGTTCTGCAGGTGAATACTCCAGCAGCCACCAACCTCCTCGCGGATTTCGCTGCCAGGTTTTCCGCCATAAGGTCAATAGGTCGCATGCTGAGTATCATTTCCAGCGCCGCCGTTGGATTGGTTTTCAATGCTCCTGTTATGCACAGAGCAGGGAGTCGTTGAATCCTTTCTAATGGCATGAAGTATGTCAGTTTTCTTGTCACATTCCACCATACTAAGGCCCCATACAGCTATATCGGATTAACTACTGCCGTGTAGCACCAATGCATCAGAGAGGGTGATAGACCTCAAGTAACGCCCAGCCTTTCCTCAACATTGCGCTTCCACAGCAATTTGCTGTCCAGTATTACTCCGGGGTACCTCGCATGGCCTTTGAGAAGTAGTTCGTTGTTGCCTAGCTTCGGGAGGTTCCACGTCGGGACCTTGTGCTTCTTGGTAAAAAGTACCATATGCGCTTTTCGGCGTTTATCCCTGCGCGAGATGCCCATTGGTGTACCGTTTTAAGCGTGTTGTTCATCACATTACTGATGGTGTCCAGATAATTTCCCGTAACTACTTTAGCTATATCATCTGCATATGCCACTAGTTTTGGTGCCCCTTCGTCAAATTTCTTGAGCAGTTCATTTGCTACAAGTAGCCATAATAGCGGCGATAGTACCCCACCTTGCGGAGTGCTTCTGACGCTAGTATCGTTCCATTCCGCTCTTATCTTCCTGCTAGCTAATAGCTGCCTTATCCATAGATAAACCGCGGGTTGCACACTAAGTGACTCCATGCTATTTAATATAGCATGTTTCGTCACGTTGTTAAAGACCCCTGATATATCTAGAAATACTCCAAGAGCGTACTCCTTATATTCTAACGCCTTTTATATGTTTAGTACAAGTGAGTGAATTGCAGTTTCAGTAGATGTGCCTTTAGTGTGAGCGTGCTGTATTGCTCTTAAATATTCTCTATCTTTCCAAAAACATGTGATTATACCACTGCTTCTCTTTATACTTAGCACAACTTCACTTATTTGTGTTTTTTTTTATTCATTCATTTTACGTTTAGAAAAATCTGTTACCGAACTTCTGTTACTTAACTTTGTTGCACAATGATTGAACTTCGAAGTTCGATTTCATTCTGCAAATACTCATTACAAAAATCAAGCATTTTTTCAAGTTCTTGTGACGTATTCGACACATACAACGCACAAAAGCACGACGTACTTTTCATACTTATTTTCCGCCCAAAACTTTTGTACTTACTTCGCTGTCCAAAGGTTCTTGTAAAAAATATTTAAGTTCAACATGGTGAGTGCAGTTTCCGCCTGCTGCTGCTCACTAGCACCCTTTGCCCATCACCCTTAGGCTGAGAGCTCATGTTTCCATTAGCATCAGTAAGCACGCCAAAAAGTATGCATGCAAAAGTTTGCATATCACGAAAAGTCAACAGTTGCTGACAGCTGCGCACGGTTGAGGGATTGCCAATCGAATGGTGGCTAAAAATAAAAGAAATCGATTGATAGAAAAAAGGACACAAGCGCAAGTGGCAAAAGGGAAATGGGAAATGTGAAAGTGAGGGAAGAGAAAAAACGTTGCTTTTAACATTATGATTGCCAGCCAGCTAAAAAAAAGTTAGCTTGGTAATGGCTAGAAATGGCAGCACGAGCTCGTCAAAATGAAATGCATGAAATTTCAACATAATGGTGAAGCCACTTATACAGCTCGCTTTTGAGGGGCGTTTCAAGCTCGATGAGCGCATGTGACAATTGAGAAGTTTGCCACCAGTCGCCTGATACTTTGACAGTTGAAGCACAGCGTGCTAACATCTTGGTTGTAAAGTGTAAATTGCCATTGCGCAGCGCTTCGTGATACGTCGCGTAATTGTAGGTGTGTAGTAGTTGAGAGGGGCTATGTGCAAGTGGGGTCACCGTTGACACGCCACACTGCACTCATTCACTTTGTTTGCGATATCGCGCGACTGTCAGATTCAATAAGCGATGTGTGTGTGTATGTACAGTGACTCACAAAATTGAACACATCATGTTGTGTTATGTATTTCATTCGGAAATGTTGTGGGCCATGTCAAGTTGAGAGTGCGCTCGAATACAGGTTTATGGTGATGGGTATTCGAAATGTCTTGGCAGTGGTATTTTATTCGATTTCAGAAGTTCTAGCGCCAACTCGAAGTGTAACCAACTTCAGACTGCTCGCGCAACTGATGCACGGGCATCTCCTGTCTGTTAGTTGGCCAAATGACAGTTCAGAGTATTGTTTACAAGCCCGGAGAAGCACTTTGCCGAGAGTAAACGCGAAAAAAGAAAATCAGTAGTGGATTTGATTGCATTATATTTATTTGCAAAATCAGAACCAGCGATTGTTCGTGAGCTCGAGCAGCTTAAAGTAAATAAAGTGTTTGTGTATTGCACCATTACTCATTGCAATGATACTGATAGCATCGCGAAACGTCATGGAGGTGGTCATCAAAAGACTGCAACGTCCAGTGAAATGGTTCAAAAAGTGAAGAAGCAACTGGAACGAAATCTCCTACGAAGTGCCAATCAAGTAGCAAAAGAACTGAAAATATCTGACCGTAGCATCCGCCGCATACTGAAAAATGATCTATAAGTCAAGCTTTACAATATTCAACAGGCGTGTGATCTGACACCAAAGCAGCAACAAGTCAGACTTGAGAGAGCGAAGGTGTTACTTCGCTTGGCCGAAAGCGGTAAATTTCAGAACATTGTGTTTTCTGATGATTTTCTGATGAATTTTTCAAACGGAGCAGTTCTTAAACTCCCAAAACGATAGGGTTCACTTGACTAGCCATTCATACGAGAATTTGAGACATCGATTGGTCACCAGGAGTTGGAACCCGCCACAGGTAATGGCTAGGGCCGCTGACAAAAGCCATTGCCCGCGAGTGGGTCAAAATACCCGCATGTTGCATTTGGGCAGCTTGCGATTCGTTTCAGAACCACCTCAAGGTCATAGTCAAGGCAAAAGGTAGTCATATCGAGCAAAAGTAAATTGATTCGCAATTTTATATTATTTTCACTTATTTTTTACTTTGGAATGAATAAAAGTGATTTTCCGAACTAACCAGCGCACGCCTCAGCAGTTGTGGTTTGCGACCTAATGGAAATAAGATCCAACTTGTTTTGCTTCTCACCTTTTCTTTAGGCTTGGCTCTCTCAGATCGTTCAGACTACTATTTTCATTCAATTTAAAGAAATGGCCAGGAAAAGGTTTGCTAAATCTGCAGGACGTTATGGCCCACCTACAACCTCAAGCAATCGTCGACATTGATAAACATGAAACAACAGGGGACAACAGAGAGACACGGAGAACAAGCCGCCAAAACGGGCATCCGTCACAACCCATACTGTCATAGTTGTAAACAACCGCAGAAAAAGGAAACAATCTTCCATTTCCTCTGTGAATGCCCTGCCCTATGGAAGGACAGAATGCTAACCCTGGACAAACCGCTGTTCGAGAATCTCGAAGAACTGTCTGGCTTAGACATCAACAACCTAATAAGGTTCCTAAGCCGCACAGATTGGATATAGTCTTGCTGTAAGTAACTGTTAAACAAGTTGGTAACGAGGATGTGGCAACAAAATGGTGCGGAAGCGCTAGTTGGATTCTGGATGATTCACCACTCTAATCAACCAACCAACCAGGAGGTGATTGCAGAAACGAATGGCTATAGACTTGAATAAATCCCTTTATTTGGGTGAAGAAATTAGAACAGCATTGGGCGTAGCGTATAAACTTAAAAGGAGAAAATAAAAAAGGTTTACTCCAAACAATTAAGTAATTTTTATTTTTGCACGAACTTTCCAAATGACCCCCTTAAAGATGAACCTGAGTAATAAAAAAAAAACACTTTTAAAAGGCATTCAAGTGCTTTAGATTTACGTATTCACTATTTTCTAGATTTTAGCATTTATACGCTCAATTCTTTGTGTCACTGTATACATGTGCACACACACAGCCACAGAAACTTCCATGCAAATTTGATTTTGCTGAGTCAAAGTTTGGTCGCCGATAAATTGGCATTGCAATTGCTGTTACGCGCAGCACCAGCTTTAGTGGTCGCAATTGACATTTGCGGTGTGCAAATGATGCGCTCAGACACATTAGGGTGGTTCACAAAAACAAAAAAACAAAATTACTGAATTTGGAAAATTTTATGATTTTCAAAAAAAATGTTAACTAGAAGTGTGGATGGATGCAAAAGTCTTTAATAGTCTCGATATTTTTAATTAGTGCCAATTTTTTTTATTTAATGCAGATATCTAAAGTTTAAATTTTTATATTTTTTGAGGTCCATTGCTGGTTGAAATTTATAAATTTTTAAGGAGGAAAATTAACCCTGCTTTATTTATTAAAGGGCCAATTTTTTTTTCAATTTAATGCAGATATCTGAAGTTTACATTATTGTATTGTTTGAGGTCATCTACTGGTCGAACTTGGTAAATTTTGGCTTTTAAATTTGATTCCCATCCTTGAAGTTTACATTTTTGTATTGTTTTGGGTCCTTTGCTGGTTGAAATTTGTAAATTTTTAAAGAAGAAAATTAACTTTGCTTTATTTAGTAAATCAATCCCTGTTTTAAAAGCATAATGAAAGTCAAAGAAGAAACCCACAATAATATCTATCAGGTATCCACCAAAAATGCCGCCCATGAAGATGCTAAAGATAATACAGCACAGTTTAAGGGCTTGGGGTGAGAGAAAATCGCCACAGAAAGTCTCTAAAACTAAGATGAAGTTGTTGTAGTGCCGGAAATGAGCTGATGAGCTCTCTGAGAAGCCTAAGCGCGATCGTCTAGAGATTGATTGAGAGAATTGCGAGGGAATCTCTAAGTTTTATATATGACAGAGATCGATCATTCAACTCACAACTGGTCAAATTTTAAGGTGTGGAAGCGGTTAATACGAACGAAATCAGCCACTGTTGGTTCTCAACGTTTAATCTAAAGCCGTTTCTTCCTCCTTTTCATCTCTCTAGTTCATTTCCTTCA
>JAYXIM010051185.1:0-15000 GCA_037575425.1 Anastrepha fraterculus
ATGACACCAAAGTTTTTCCGTCATTGAACCAAAAAAACTTGTGAATTGTTGTCTTCCCTTAGTAGCTACAAAGTCAGGTGGCAATTGTCTTTTATTTTTTCTTACGGTTCCAACATAGGATAGTTTTTTTTGTTTCAGTTCGTCAACTAGATCCATATCAGTAAACCAGTTATCGCCTGTTATATTGCATCCAGTGCCAAAAAGAGGCTCAGACATTCTCAAAACTACGTCCCTTGGCCTGTTGCTAATAGAAAAGGGCCCTTCTGGTTGCCTTCCAGCATAGATTTCCATATTTTATACGTAATTCATTTTCGCGTCGACGAGAGCAAAACACTTGATGCCATATTTATTTGGCTCAGATGGTATATACTGCCTAAAGGGGCAGCTTCCACGAAAACCGGGTAGTATTTCCTCTACAGTCATATTTTCCCCAGGAATGTAACTATCTTGGCAACTTCTTATGAATTTCTTGAAAATGTCTCGAACTGGAGCGAGCCGATCCAGTTCTTTTCTTTCCAATTTCCCAATTTTCGACCACTTTTTGCAGCAATTGGGGCCGTATGTCAGCAATAACGCGCCGAATATTCTCTTCCAAGACGTCAATCGTCTCGGGCTTATCTGCGTAGACAAGCGACTTCACATAGCCCCACAAGAAATAGTCCAGCGGTGTTATATCGCACGATCTTGGAGGCCACGCCACAGGTCCACGGCGCGAGATAATGCGCTCACCAAAAGTTTCCTTCAATAAATCGATTGTTGCGTTGGCTGTATGGCATGTAGCGCCGTCTTGTTGGAACCAAAGGTCGTCCACATCAGCATCGTCCAATTCAGGCACGAAAAAGTCATTAATCATGGCTCTATAGCGCTCTCCATTGACTGTAACATTATGGCCGGCTTCATTTTTAAAGAAATATGGACCAATGATTCCCTCTGCCCATAGAGCACACCAAACAGTGACTTTTGAGGATGTAACGGCGTCTCAGCAATGGCTTGTGGATTATGTTCACTCCAAATGCGACAATTTTGCTTATTGACATACCCATTCAACCAAAAGTGAGCTTCATCGCTGAACAAAATTTTCTTGTGAAAATCGGGATCGGTGGCCATCTCGTTTTGGGCCCATTCACCGAACGTGCGACGCGCTTGATGGTCGTTCGGCTTCAATTCTTGCACGAGTTGGATTTTGTAAGCCCGCAAACCAAGATCCTTCCGCAAAATCTTCCATAAAGTGGATGGGCACATCTCCAATTGCTGCGCGCGATGGCGGATGGACTCATTCGGGTCTTCTTCGATACTCTGCTCCACAGCAGCAATAGCGTCTTCGGTGCGCACTGTACGACGTCTCTGAGGATGCGTATTATCCACTAGAGCAAACGTGGTGCGAAACCGATCCATGGTTAATCGAATTAGTGACTCTGATGGACGATTATGTCGACCGAATATTGGACGCAGCGCGCGATGCGTCGCGCGAACCGAACCATTATTTTCGTAATAAATTTGCACGATTTGCAAACGTTGTTCAGGTGTAAGTCTATTCATTATGAAATGGCAAACCAAACTGAGCATAAATCAAGTGACAGCTGTCAAAAAGACCATCTACGAAAAAAGTAGTGCCAACTTGAAAACCTAACCTCTAAAAAAACACCCTTTACTTACATACATACAGTCAGCGTCAAAATGATAGCACAATCACAAATAAACTAAAAATTGCTTCAATATGTTTGTATTCCTTTTGTTATTCTTTTTGTTTTGCAATGTAAGAGTTAAATGTGTCCACTTGCTCATTTTGAGCGGCATAGCGGTAAATATTTTTTAGTTAAACTACCGTTATCTGAAAAATGTGTGAAATCGGTGCGTCAAAATGATAGCACATTTGCTCAAAATAATTCGTAGTTATTGATGGACAGTCGTTAAATGTGGACAATAATTTTGCAAAAAAACGTGTTTATTTTGTACAATAAAGATAAAAATAACATTTATTGATAACAATGGGGCGAGGAACGCAGCTTAACAGTGCAGAAGTGAAAGTGGCTCTAAATTTGCAAAAAAAACAAAGAAAAACTAAGTGAAATTGCAAAACAATTAAACAGAAGCCGGAAGGTAATTTCAAATTTATTACTATTTTTGCGCAGAGTATTCCCAATACTGAAAGAAAATAAGGTCATACCCGAACATCAATTTGGTTTTCGCCGATACCATGATACACCTGAACAATGTCACCGTGTTGTTAATTTCATAACCGACTCCTTTGAACGAAGGGAATATTGTTCAGCCATATTTTTGGATGTACAAAAGGCATTCGACAAAGTATGGCATCAAGGCCTGTTATATAAATTAAAAAAAATACTTCCTGCACCATTTTATCTAACACTAAAGTCTTACCTCACCGAAAGATCATTTTACGTTAAGGTAAATGAAGAAATAACTGATATTAGATACATAAAAGCTGGAGTACCACAGGGTAGCGTACTCGGTCCTATACTTTATACGATTTTTACATCTGACATACCCGAAACCGAAAATGTCCTAATGGCTACATACGCTGATGACACCGCTATACTAGCTTCAAGTCCGTCCCCAATTGATGCAACCAATCTAGTTCAGATAGAACTAAACGAGATACAGACGTGGCTGAACCGATGGAAATTAAAAGTTAACACAAACAAATCTGTGCATGTTTTGTTTTCATTGAGACGGAAAGAATGCCCTTCACTCTATCTAAATGGCAATATAATTCCCAAACATGATACGGTCAAATACCTTGACATACATTTGGACAAACGGCTAACCTGGAAATGCCATATTCAAGCAAAAAAAACCCAGTTAAAGATAAAAACAAACAAACTTTACTGGCTACTAGGACCAAAATCAACACTTAATCTAAATAACAAAATATTAATATATAAGGCTATACTAAAGCCAGTATGGACCTACGCAGTACAACTGTGGGGAACTGCTTGCAATTCTAACATAGAAATTCTGCAAAGATATCAGTCAAAAACTTTAAGGCTTATCACAAGTGCACCCTGGTTCGTCACAAATAAAGCCATACATACTGATCTAAAAATTCCCTTTATAAAAAATGAAATTAAAAAAATTACCACAAAATATTTACAGAGATTAAGTTATCACGATAACCCGCTAGCAATTGCATTACTTGATGAAACTAATGAAATTAATAGACTTAAAAGACATCATGTATTAGACATTCCATTCAGAACCTAATAGATAAATCTAATATTACAATGTATTAAAATCTAACACATAAGTCTGAATATAAGTGTACATTAATCGTAGTATACATATATATTATTATTGACCTCAATGGAGCTCAATAATATAAGTCAAATTGTTAATAGTTAGATAATTTGCTTATTATTTTCAAAATAGATTGCAAATAAACGAAAGAAAAAAAAAAAAAAAAAAAAATTTTTAAAAGATCCCGAGAATTATGGAAAATCTCATTCCGGAGGCCGCACACTGGGGATTTTGCGGAAAAAAGTCAAATTTGCAACATACCACCTACGCAATGTTTAATGGCATTTCTAAATTCCAGAATAGAACCAACAATAAAATCAAAAAGAATTACTAAACTCCGACTTACAGTTTTTTTTTATAGATATGTCAAAAGTATAATTTTTTTATAGTATTGAACTGAAGAAAGATTACAATTTGCAGAAGAGCACATTAAGTGGAATAAAGTTGGCAGCGTGTTATGTTTACTGACGAAAAAAAGTTCAATTTAGATGGACCGGATGGTTGGGCTTACTATTACCACGACTTGCGGAAGGAGCCTAAGGTTTTGAGCCGTCGCCAACATGGAGGAGGATGTGTGATGATATGGGCCGGGATTGGTTATCGTGGAAGGAGTGAAATTAAATTTGTACCTTCAAGAATGAACAGCAGAGACTACATAAATCTGATTGGCAACGAAATGGTAAACCGTGGCCATCATGTTACAAAAGGTTCCTTAATTTTCCAGCAGGATAACGCAGCTGTGCATACAGCAAAAATTGTAAAACAATTTTTCAACGAAAAAAAACATTAATATTTTGAAGTGGCCCTCCCGATCTCCTGACCTAAACATAATTGAAAATTGTTGGGGATCTCTTGCGAGAAAGGTTTACTCCGAAAATCGTCAGTCTGATAGTACTGACGAACTTAAAAGCAGCATTTTAGCACAGTGGGACGAGATTCCGCAAAATATTTAAATATTTAAATCACTTCCAAATCGCATGAGTGAAGTCATAAAGAAAAATGGAGGGTCCACTCATTATTAGAATAAGTTTTTTTTCTTTATTTATTATTGTTATGTGTTTAAAACTCATTGATTCCATAAATGTGCTATATTTTTGACGCAGTACGAAAATAATTTTTTTCACTTTAATGAAGAGCTATTAATTTTGGTTTCCATAAACACTATTTTTAAATATATTATTACATATATATTGGAACTGTATGAATTTAAATTTATCATTCGTAACATATCTAAAATTAAAAATAAAAAATCAAATGTGCTATCGTTTTGACGCTGACTGTATATATGCTCACTCAGGTAGGAGAGAGCCTGGTGTGGAACGTTGCCGAACGCGGGGGCCGATTGTGCCTCTTTGTCGTTCGTTCCGCGCTCTCGCTTGCAGTTCAAGCAAGGTAACGCCGCATTTTTTGGTGCGTGCAGCCGGCTGCATCGAATTATAAGACGTTATCACGTCAAAAACCTTTTTTTAAATAAATCATTATCAAAGCCGTGGAATTGGAATGAAAGGTTTGTTGACTTTTTCTAAAGTTTGTATAACATTTTGAACTTGGATTTATAAATAATAGTTTTTTGCAAACAAAAGAGAATAATTAACATTCAAAAAACAGAAGAGAAAAAAAGTCAAAACTGGCTCAAATGTTGCTGTTATTTGTCGTGGGCTGTAAGCTGGGTTCAAATTTTGAAGTTGCTTTTTAAGTTAAAGATTTAATGATTTTTATAGTGGTTTGAAACAAATTCCTTGGCTGATTCCTTTAAAAAACCAAATGCCAATTTTTTTTTGTTTTTTCCCGTATGACTCAGCTGCTTATATAATTAAGTACTTGCGTGCGTGAATATGTACGAATAAGTATGGGTGCATGAATGCATGTATTTGGCGACACAACGCAAATACGAACGAGTCTGGCATATCTCCCATCGCATTTGATGTTTACAGCCGAGTGGCATGCAACGTTCCCGCTGCAAGCAAATAGCTGTAATTTCAGCTGGCATTGCCAGTATGCAATTCGCAAAGTCAATTAACACAATTGCTTGTAATGAATGAGAGACGAAAATAAAATATTGAAAGTGATTTTATCGAACTTTAATTTATGGGGTTGCTGTGCTTATGAGAAAAACTTCTGTACTGGAAAAGTTTATTAAATACAGACACAAATTTATAGCCTTGATTTATTTTCATTATTTTCACAGTAGGAAATACACTACGCCCTGCTGTAAAAGTGGAAGAGATTTCAAAGGAACAAGAAGTGGTTAAGAAAGGTTTATTGCCATGCCAGATATGAAAAATCCTTCTATAAGCATAATTTTTAATTTTTTTTAACTCTTGTGATTACTAAGCACAAGCAACCATTGAGCGGTCGACTTTAGTTATATAAATATTAATTATATTTAATTTTTCATTTCATTTTTTCATTTCCATTCATTAGTCAATTCGCCCATTGTGATACCAAAAAGGGGAAAACGGTGGTCAGAACAGAACAAAGGGGAAAATGGAAGAGGGTGCTTTAGATTAGATGATTAGAGACTGACGATCAAACGATGATGACGAATGACATTTGTTTTAACCGCTTCAGGCTACTACTAATGAAATTCATCATCCGCTGATGTAGCCAAAATATCTAAATCATAGTCCAGTAAAAACAGGACAGCTGAGGAAAAGGTGCTGAGATAATTCCACCGCCAGTGCTGCGGAAAGAACTCGAAGCAATATCGGAAAGCATACTCTCAAAGAGAACTGGGGCTTTGTTAGGTTTAAAAGTTCGTTTGAACGCCTTCGATCTACCCGTGACATGAAGAAGCTCGTGACTTTATATATTTGCACAGCAACCCACCACTCGTTGATTTGACGTGAAGCTAATCTTTCAAGGAGCAGGGCACAGGTTTTGAAGGAAGCTGCAATCCATTCATTTTGCGGGAAAACTATCTCCCCTGCCTAGCTAGCTCATCCTGGGCGATATGCCACTGTGACCAGGAACCCAAATGAGCTTAATATCGAAGTACTCGGATGCAGTCGAAAGAAAAGTCTGACTAATTTCGAGCGCACTAACAACGAGCCCAGGACTTTAATTGCCGCGTGGCTGTCGAAGTAAATGTTTACCGTCTTCATAGTATTTACAAAAGTAATCAACCAATTCTCTGCTGCTTTGATTGTGGCAACCTCTATTTGTAAAGCTGGTCTGGTAGCCTTAGATTGAGCTTTGAACTCCCTTCGCAAAATACTCCGCCCCCCCAACACTTCCGTACGCTCCTGCCTTAAGGGAATATGAACAGAAAAAGCACCGTTTGAATTTAGAGAGGATGAGCATTGATCAGTCGTCATGGGGATGAATTAAATTCTAAAAATTTTTAAGGATACTGGCATTGTTTAGTTCACAATTCAATTATAACTCTTCCGATAGGTTGATTAATTTTGTGCCACCTTGCACATATAAGTATTTTAAGTATACGTAGAGAGACGAAGTGATTGGGAATTAGAGAGGTTCAAACTAGTGATATCACAATGGTCCCCCAAGTTTAAGTCGGTATCCTCTACAACCAGAATAGCAAACAATGAATCTCAACCCACCATAGATATACGAGTATCTAAAGCTTTACTCGGCCATAGAACACTGCGAGCTCTGATGTGATCAATTGTGGTGTTACCTATAAATGAACGCTTCTAATGAATTTGATCCGTTCCCTGCACTATTTTGTTTCATATTACCTGTGAAAATATGCCCCTATTATGAGTTGGATTCGCTCTTCGATATTCGCTGGTTGTGGAAGATCGAAAGTCGAATTGTGAATTTTAGTGTAACCCTGTAGAAATTTACGTTGTATACCGAATTTAGAGTCGAATGCAATTTTGCTTTCGATTGTGTAGCATATTGTGGGGAAATTTGTTAAAATGTTAGTTGTTTGCGATTATTTATTTTTAATTTAATTGCATGCAGGTCGAAAGTCGTGAGTACCAAACAACAATTGCAAAGACTGGTTGCATTAATGGAAGAGAATCCACATTTCGCAAAAGGGATTTGTACCAAAGTTCAAGCAGCAAAAAAATGGAAGCAGTTCACAACGGATCTGAATTGCTTGGTACCACCAGTTAGAACGGCAGCGAATTGGATTAAGGCTAATAATGGTTTTTTTTTTGTGATGTTTTTAGATATACATTTTTATTTTCCCTTGGTAGGTATGGGCTGACATGAAGTCAAAAGCGAAAAAAAAGAAAATGTCGCAAAACAAAACTGAACTCCGAGCAACAGGTGGGGGCCCCTAACAAACTTCAAGGAATTTTTTCTCAAAAATTCATTTTATTTTATTTACTTATTTCAAAAAAGTGTTTTTGCTTTTCAAAATGTGCTTTTTAATAATTTCTTTTTTAATACATTTTTTTTATAAAAAATTATTGAGTTTTCCAGAATTGGTTTTTTCAAAATATGCTTTATGTGAGTTATACAACTCCTTTGTAACAAAAAAACTTTTTTATAAAAATTAAAAAAAATGTAGATATGTGTTTTCAAAGTTTTTTTTTCTCAAAAATATAATATTCTAAATAAATAATTTATATAATAAAACACTTTTACCTAAACATTTTTTTCTTCAATTATTTTTGCTTTGATTCGCTTGCCACAAAATAAATAAAAAACTAGGGTCTGTCAGATTCACGCACGGTAGAAGTGAAACTTCTAAGTTGGTTGTTCCATGCATGGGAGCCTTGGTTTAGATCTCTCCCCCTCTCTCGTGTTAAATTCAGGTTTTCATATTTTTTTTCTATATCACTCCACATAAATTTGTACTATTTATTTTTATCCTTATTAGCTTCAAATTTGACACTTGGGTGCAGTGTTGCACTTGACGCTGACATTTCTTTGCACTTCCAATGGTATTTTTTGCCTACTTTTGGCGCGTTAATCAATTTGCTTTGATCACCGAAACGGTTGAAATGTCATTTTACAACCTTCTACTTCAACTATCGTCACTCGTTTGGCAAACGCACTCATTGTATGGCTTCGTCTCCTCCATACCTACCATCTATTTACTTCACAGCAGTTTCTTATTGCTTTCCCGCTTACACACATTCAATCGGCGCTTTATCTGATACTCACACACAGCACTCATTTGCACGGGCTATGGCTATCTATAATACCCGTTGTCGGTTGTCGATTGTCGGTTGCCTGCATGTCGCCAGTCTACTTCAATGCTTACTTGTGTGCTATATACATTTCAGTTCATATTATTTCGAAATTATTCGCTACAGGGTGTGCTAGAGACGTTTGCATTTTTGCACTGGTTTATCTTCTAGAAGAAGAAGGCCAGACGAAGTATTTCGTTGTGTAACTAAGTACAGCGCACATCACATCGTTCAGCGCTTGCGATGCGAGAGAGCGACAGAGAGAGCGAATAGGCGAGAGTGCGAAGGGCAAGCTGCTCCTTGGCCCCACCCATTTGACGGATTTCGGTAACGCTCCGAACTTACCGTTTCACTCGCCTATTTTCAATCTGCCTTGGGGCCCCCGACGCGCCTAAAGAAGTTTCACTTCAAAAAAAGTATATAAACGGAACTGCAGACTTTTTGTTGTTCAGCTTTTCCAAATGCTTACCTACTTCAGTACCTGGCACTGCGAGAAAACGATAGTATTTTAGGTGTTAGAACTAGTTTTTAAATACTCTTCATTTGTCAACTCCTTTGCAACTTTTTATTACTATGTATTTTTCTATATTTCTTTATTTGCAAATATTGCACCGAAAAAGTTCACTTTCACACTTTTTGCTTGGTTTTTTACAAGCTATTTCACTTGTGATCTACTTATAAGGCATTCCAATTTTTTTCTTTCAATTTGGAGAACCTAAACTTTTGTAAAATTATAAACAATTCCAAATTTCACATGTTTTATTTTGCAACAAAAATTAAAGTTTGAAGGGCTCAGGATTGAGTTTAGAGCTAAACTCTAGTGAACTGTTTTCTTAATAACGTATTATGTATAAGTAGAATCCGAATGTGTTAGGAACAAAAAAACATTTACTCACCCTAATGCATGCACTTATCTGTTTAGATTATTTCATTTTTAGAGCTCGCATTAAACTACACAATACGTTATTGTTGCAATTATTGTAAGGCTACTAATAATCCTATAGGCAAAACAGATTTATTGTGTCTTTTGGCTTAAATGCATTTCATATTCACAATAATTTAGTTAATACTTCAATATTTTGTTGTACCTTTATTTAATATTTCACAATTTAATGTCGTATTTCATTTAATATTTGCTTGAGAACAAAAGAGAAAAAGGTCAGCATAATTCTGTTTGTCCATGGAGATACATAGCAAACAGGAATTACCGCAGAAATCCATGGAAATTCAACTCTTTCAAACCATTTGCCGGCATTCCTTTAAAGGGAATGTGTCGCCGTGCATTTTAGCAATACAAAATAAATTAAAAATAAAATGGCCTCGATAGTAAGGCATGTTCATGTGTGTGTGTGTGTGTGTGTTGTGTGGTCATATTAAAAAAACGAAAAATATTTGCCATATAATTTGTGTTGTTCATTTTTCGAATTTCGCCTCTGGCGTTAATTCAAACAAATTAATTGTATTCAAAGGACAATGGGCGCTTTTGTTTCGCATGCTTTCACGCTTACGCCGACATGTATGTAGTGTCACACACACTCACACACGCACACCTCATTCGCGTTCAATGCGCTTGATAGCCTTTAATATGCAGCAATTTGTCTTGCATTATGTTTATCTGTGTTTTAACTATTTCTTGTTGTTGGCTGGAGTTGTTTGGTGCAACAAATTACATTATTGTCGCTGGCATTGTGCTCAACTGTGGCATGAAAAACATTTTATATAGATTTGTAAATACAAATTAATGCTTGTAATTTAATTTTGTTTTGTGTTGTTATTAGTCAGATAGAAATTATTATGCGTTTCGAACTGTTTAGTGTACGAATGAGTGTAGGAATTTTGTGAAGCGTAAGCTTCTATTTTGTAATAACATTGCGTAGCATAGGTATTGTAAGCGATATTTTAAAGGGATTGTAGTAATTCACATTTGTGGCCATGAGAGCCAATTAGCCTTCCTGCGAAAATTATGTACGGAGGTATTAGAGTAAAATGGAACAACATTAAAATACTTGAAACTAATTTTTTGTATTATATTTATTATATATTTTATACATTTTAATATTTTTTTGAGACAATAGGTTGATTTACCCTCTCCCGCCCTTTTCCTGCAGCTAAAAACACAAAACGTATACGATGTTAATGGGCCAGCTTTGCCCAATGCATGAAAGGAAATGTTTTAATTATTATTCAAATTTTAAAAACCTTATCGTATTCAATAAATATGAAATAACTAGCTGTACCCGGCGCGCGTTGCTACGCCAACAAATAAACTAAATTCAAGAAAAATAACTAATAGCGGGATCATTGGGATACGTGGCAACAGTACGTCTTTAGTCCAGTCAAAAGAGACAAAAAAAAAGCCAAATAAGTAATTTTAGGAGTATGCGAGTTTATGGTTTTATTATGTAAAACCCATCCCTGTGAACTTAAGTTTGAATTTTCGGGGTCGGAGGTTGTGTCCCGCGGCCGCCATCTTAGAAATAAGGGTGCAACTGGTTTTTTGCGTTTATCTCGTGAATTCCGAAAGTTACGAACATTTTGTAAGATACTTTTTTGTAGACAATAATATTATCTACAACTTTCATTCAAAACTTTTTATTGTAAAATTAATAATAAAAAGTCATGAACAAAATTACGCGAAAAATTAAGGGATGAATTGTTTTAAAGCGTAATAACTTTTTTTTATAGATTTTATAGAAAATATATATCAGAGCTTTTTTATAGAGCATTCTTTTGTGAAAATTTTTGTCTATAAGTTTATTCCGCTATCTTTATTTAGGGTATACGCGCCAATTATATATATATATATCTTAATCAGACCGCAGTTTGTTCGTCGAGAGCGAACTTTACTACTCTTTTAACCACTTAGTACAGAGTAGTACTTGTGTGCAAGAAAGATTCTCTTTTGGATATCAAGGCTGAAATTGTTAATGCCGTTGATGTTGGTTTCTAAACAAACGAAGTCTGTTACTACTTTAAAATCGTAACTGCCGATATGCGAAGCGCCTCACAATTGCGTATACATATGTACATACTTATATATAATTGCCTCTTACCCCCTTTGCTGAGTCTTTGGCTGAGCTTCACTTTCCATTTATGATTTACGTACGTCTAGAAGTTGTTCCAAAAATGGACTGCCTATAGTTTAATGCCACCTCCAAACGGCAAATGGTTTTTAATTAACACCAAAAGAAAAAATATTGGTTTCCCTGCTATATAGCTTAGAATCCGATGGAAATGTTTCCGATAATACCCAAAGTTCATGTGACTTACATATAATCGCTGGCTGCTTCGATCTTTCAGTCTTTAATATATGTATCTACATTTATAGGTTCCCTTTTCACAATCATGTAAAATGTACACACATTTTGAAACAAATTTAAATATTTTTTACTCAAAAGCTCATTAGCTTAATATTTTTCTAAACATTTTTCTCTTTGTCTCCCCTATTTTCTGCTAGTTTATTAACCAGCGCTTCACACATAGTTCACAGTGAGTTTTAGCAGACATTTCCATTATCAACCGTGTGCTCACTCAGTTTATGTGGCCATCGCACCTCTAAGTGCAGCTGTTGCGGCGTTTATCGCCAGCTCTCAATGTGTATGTACGATGGCGTTGTCTGCAAGCCAATCAAACATATGTGCATATGCACATCACTTACATACATACATACAGTATACAGCACAGCATATAAGTACGCTTCTCCGTCCTTGATGCCATTGTTTATATGTCGCCCATAATCAGCGTGGCCATTAGTGAATGCGCCATAAGCGCCATAGCTGATACGCATCATTTAAGTATGTGACACATGTAAGTACATATGTATGTATGTACGCCCGAAAAGTCAGTCGTCGCAGCAGCTAAGTGCTGCTTTCAGCGTAAACTTAAATGCCGATAAAAATCGGAACACTAAAGTTGCAGTGAAATGGTTATTGGACGCGGGAAATTTAAAAGGAAACAGAAAATGGAACATTCCATGGAAAATGGTAAAACCGGAATACGAATGCAATTAGGTAAATATTTTTGTAGCAAATTTTCATATTATAACTAAATGTATACCATATAAATTTGTAACAAACAAGGTGCCGCAAAATTAATCATCCTATCCGAAGATATTTAAATTCTGAAAAAGGCGTCATATGTCAATCATATTTGACACTTGTGATCTAAACAGAGCCGTTGATACTAGACGAGTTTTCAGACAGACCTATAACAATGTTAGCTTTGAAATCAAACAAAGAATCTTTTTGCGCTACTTTGCGCTACGATGAGGCGTCCCTTAGAGTGTTTGAGATAAAAATTCAGCAAGAAATTAAAATCAGGCAATAAAAATCTAGAGACATCGTTGGCTGGATCATGTTGCACGAATGGATTCAAAGCCCGCGGCTCTGAAAGTATTCGATGCGGTACCAGCTGGTGGTAGCAGAGGAAGAGGAAAGCCTTCTCCGCGCTGTATGGAGCAGGCAGAGAAGGACTTGGCTTCACTCGGAATGTCCAATTAAGGTCGTCCAAAATCGCTTAAGGGGTTAACGCACTAATCAAGAAGAAGAAGAATCAGAAGACCCAGACAGACAGACGACCAATGGAGCATCTAAAGACTTAAATAAAGATATTCCATCATTTAAAATCATTCTTTTATTTATTAATAAAAACAAAATTGGATGATTAATTTTGCGTCACATTTTTATGCTCTTTTAAACTATTATATGAAGAGAAAAATTTGTATAAATATAAGAAAGATTTGTATATGATATAAACAATTTTCCATTGAACCTCTGGACCTACTAAGTTGATTCTGAAATTTGTTTCACTTATCTATGTGCGATGCCATGTCAAACGATCCAAGTATTGGGTCAGCGAATAAGTTCGTACCGTTTTTACTAATTTTATTTAAACGTTAAACAATAATTAATCATCATACATCCGCCGTTGCTGTTTACAACCTCCTCCCACCTCTTGACCAATTTGTTGATGCCGTTCCGCCAAAATTCGCCTGCTCTGATGTCAAAGAAGTAGTTGAGCCACTTTTTAAGGACCTCTTTGTTATCGAAGGTAACACCCTTCATATGGTTTGACATGGAGCGGGAAGGATGGTAATCGGTCGTTCCAAGGTCCGGAGAAGACGGCGGATGCTGAAGGACCTCCCATTCGAGCTCTTTAAGTGTGGTTTTGTCGACTTGTGCAACATGGGACCTGGCGTTGTCGTGAAGGAGTATGGTTTGACCACGTCGATCAAGTCTTTCAGTCGAATAGCCTCTTCCACGTGGTGTAGCTGGGCAATGTAGAGCTCCTTGTTGACCGTGGCATTCTTTTCGAGCACTTCCCCAAGCACTATGCCCTCTCAGTCCCGCCAAACATATATCATGATCTTCTTTGGATAAAGATCCGGCTTGACTCTAGGCTTTGCCGTATTTTCTGGAGCCACTCACTTCTTTCTTTGCTTCATATTGACACGATTTCTCTTCTCCCATGACGATTCAGTTCAAAAAGCGCTGTTTATGACCGCAACCAATCAATTCAATTTTTGAAGTGAAACTTCTTAGGCGTCGATGGACGAGCGAGAATGGAGAGTAAAATTTCAAGGTCATGCAACGTTTTGGGCATTTTCGTTCCGCGAGAGAGAAAAAAGATATAACGTAGAGGAAAATGTGAGAGATCTATACCTTAAATATTTTGTAGTAATTTACGATCATAAATCCATCCATTTTCGGTTGATTATTTGCTGTTGACCGTCTGATATTTAACAGTTTATATTTTGTAACTATCGGCTTATTTAAGGTTTTTCGCAATGCTAATCCTTTAACTGGGTTTTCCGAATTGTTGCTGCAATGAATGAAAAGCCTTAACCAAAAGATTTCAGATTACTCAGACTTGAACACAGGGAAATATATTTCGACATACTTCAATTTCTTAACTGCTGATGGTCGAGCAATCTTTTTGGTTTTAATTATTTCGTCCAAGCTCAGATCCATAGTCGCTGCGCACCGTATTTCCCTTAGCGAAACAGCAAACAAGTCGTTGTAATATAAAAAGAGGTTGTCCGTAAAGTCGGTTTACGGACGATAGTTTAACGTGACTACGTCATAAGAAAATACTGATGTAATGGTAATGAAGCAATTTTCAAAACAAAATTTTAATTTTATTTGTTTGATAGATATTTTGTATGGATATAGAGAAGGAGGTAAATGGAATCGCAATGGAATTGATCAAGTTCCATTTATACAAATGTGAAAATTGACGAAACATTTATCAAATTCATGAAAGATATGTTCAATTTCGATTGTGCATCAGGTGTTAATAAGTCAACAACACTAAGAGGCACCATCATCAATTTGACTTTTTCAAGACACATTACACTCGAAACACTCCCTTTCATGTTATGTGTATAACGTACACAAACCAAAATATAACAAAACAGAACAAAACACAACATAACATAACATAACATAACATAACATAACATAACATAACATAACATAACATAACATAACATAACATAACATAACATAACATAACATAACATAACATAACATAACATAACATAACATAACATAACATAACATAACATAACATAACATAACATAACATAACATAACATAACATAACATAACATAACATAACATAACATAACATA
>JAYXIM010051185.1:17500-23464 GCA_037575425.1 Anastrepha fraterculus
ACCCGGGTAACCTTCGGATGTGTTTGTACAATATGGGTATCAAGAGGAAGCTGCTGGTGAATGCTTTAGTTCAGAGTATTTCCATCCGCTCCGTGACTAGGGTCTCGAGATAGAGACCAAACGTGGACCCTAGAATGTGTTTGTACAATATGGATATCAAATGAAAGCTGTTGATAAGTGCTTTAATACGGGGTAATTTTCATACCTATTGATGACTAGGGTCTCGAAATATATGCCAAAACGTGGACCCGCCGTGTCTTTGAACCGAATTAAACCAAACTTACACACATTGTTAAGTAGGTATTGAAGATGATTCCCGTATAGTTTGAATACCTATTGGTAGATAGGGTCTCGAGATATAGGTCAAAACGTGGACCCGGGTAACCTTCGGACGTGTATGTACAATATGGGTATCAAATGATAGCTGTTGGTGAATGCTTTAGTTCAGAGTATTTTTCATGCCGCTCCGTGACTAGGGTCTCGAGATAGAGACCAAAACGTGGAGCCTTAGAAGGTGTTTGTACAATATGGATATCAAATTGAAGCTGTTGGTGAATGCCTTAGTACAGAGTATTTTTCATGCCGCTACGTGACTGGGGTCTCGAAATATAGGTCAAGACGTGGACCCGGGTAACCTTTGGTTGTGTATGTACAATATAGGTATCAAATGAAAGCTGTTGATAAGTGCTTTAATACGGGGTAATTTTCATACCTATTGATGACTAGGGTCTCGAAATATATGACAAAACATGGACCCGCCGTGTCTTTGCACCGAATTAAACCAAACTTACACACATTGTTAAGTAAGTATTGAAAATGGGTTTCGTAAAGTTTGGTTGTAATTCGGAGCACTGGCGACGGGTACAGCGTTCTTTTGAGCCAGCCATAATGTCGCTTACTTTTTTAACGCTTGGGGCGGAACTGAACTGTCAAATTGACAGTGTGAGTTACAATGTGTCAATATTTCTTTCTGATTTGGATGCCATAAGGAAAAAACGTAAGTGCAACATGTAAAAATTGTTTGTGAATTTTTTTGGAGTGGAAGCGCTTGAATAAAGAATAAAGAAATAAATAATATGAAAACCATATATTTTCTGTTCTAAACCATATCTATTCTATTTTAGTGTGCCCAGCGAAGGGGGCCGGGTTTGCTAGTAATGAATAAAGTTAAAAAAAAACACTTATTAACTTCGAGATTTATTCATTGAACATTTTGGTGCGAAGTATTTTAAAGTTAAGTATCTTTGGCTCATTTTAATATTTCAATATTTTATTTGGAATTATTTGAAATTAAGCCGGCATGGCTTATAGAGAGTGTGATGATACCGCTTTGTATTTGCTAAGAGTGACTATAGCAATTTGGTTCCATCAACTCTTTGAATTCCTTTAAATGAATGGGATGTCTGTTGATCCGCGCTTCGACTGTCTCTTTAACTTACTGCGCCATCCATGGAATGCCACAAATGAGAATTCCACATGGCATATCTACTCCCATGGCTCCCTTCAACCAACTTGCAACCTTATTTAGCTACTGCGCGCTCATCAACGCTGATTTTATCAATTATGGCGAGCTGTAAAAAGCGCTTATTGTAATGATAAATTTAATTAACGCCTTCACTAACACATCGCATGCCCATACTTGCACATCTGCTTGTGTATGTACATATATTTGTACGTATGTGGATAATAATAAAGAGCTCATATAAGCAGGCGCGAATTTTCTTTGAGCTATTTTGCGTGAATTAAAAAGTCAATTTGGCTTAAATTAGTACACTGCGGCGCGAAGTCAGTTGTGAATGTGCGAATTAAGATCAAACCGATATTGCCGGTAGCATATGCATTACGCCGACACAAACACACCCACACACACACTTCGTCTCACCCACATACAAGCATTTCGTTCTGACCTCTTGCTGGGCTGGCTGACAATAAATGAGTGTGGCAACATGCGTCATCTGCTGCATGCCGCCCTTTGACGCAGGTGTGGCTCTTATAAGCGGCCGTGTTAGCTGTGGCTGTGCGGTTGTGCATAAATTATGTAGAATTTTTCGTAAAAGTATTTTCAGTGGCAAATTTTTGATTTCAGTCACGTTTTAAATGCGAAAATCACCATCACGTGATTGTGATGCTGTCGGTGCTGTATGAGCACGAATAACGCGCATCTCTGTGGGTGGTTCAGCTGCTTCCGCCACTGAGGTTGTGAAAAATTTAAATATATACTTACATATATACAAATATATAAATGAGTATGTATGTGTATGTGTGTAAGTATGTGGGTGCATGTGTGTTATGCGCGCTTATGCAAATGTCGGTTTGTGTTGAACATAAAGCACTTTGAGGGAAATACCGCTTGGCAGGTACTTTACGGCATTGCGATAGGAGTAATTTATTACAGCGTCATTCTCACTTTGCGCAGAATATTGCCAAATGCAAAATTACCGTTAATGATTGGTTAGCATATTCCATTTTTTCGTATACGCCACTATCTAAGTAGCAAATCGTGTAGATGTAATGTTATGTCGAAACGAGAATTCTTACTTCCTAATTTTTCGTTCTATAAAAATTTGGAATAGAGAAGTGGGTGTGGCATAGAAGTTCAGCGCCATACTGAACTTTTTTCAGCAATGGAGCTGGCGTATATCAGTTAGCTTTTTACGCAGATGGCACACTGCATTATATATTTACTGCATTAAAAAAAAACAGTAATCAGTAACATTTTGCTGTGGAGTAAAGGCGGTAGCATATGCCGATGACTTGGTCCTAATGGTCTCAGGACCCTTTCCATCAGTAATGGCTGAAATTTTGGAAGGTGCCCTGGCTACACTCAATAGTTGGGCCGCCAGTTGCGCTCTCAGAGTCAACTCTGACAAAACGGAGTTGATGCTATTCACCAGAAAATACAAGCCTCCGCCTTTTAAGCTTCCAAGACTAAACAACCAGTGACTTACACTCGCATCGGAAGTCAGCTATCTTGGTGTAATACTTGACCCCAAGCACCACTGGAAGCTGCACATAGAAAATCGAGTTGAGAAGGCCAGTATAGTCTTCTACGCCTGTAAATCTATGTTCGGCAAAAAATGGGGTCTCAAGGCACATGTCGCACTTTGGATGTACAACTTAGTGGTTCTGCCAATTTTAACATATGGTTGCCTAGTTTGGTGGGTAGCTCTTCAAAAAGGCTACAACTGCAGAGAACTGCCTGTGTGGGCATCACTGGTGCTTGTAGAACATGTCCCACTGCTGCGCTCAACGTTATTCTGCAGTTACTTCCTGTGGATCTGCAGGTTAAATCCATTGCTGCTCAGAGCGCTATTAGGTTGAAGGAGCTCGGTCTCTGGAGACAATTTCCTCAATGATATATTTAGTAGCATCTTGAAGCAGATCTCTCCTTCCTTCTCTGTTCTTCGTACAGACCCCTTCATCCGCAAACTGGGATTTGAGGGTTTTGCTTGGGTTATCTTTCCGAGCAGGTAAGACTGGAAGGAAGGGAGAGTCGGCACGGATATAGGTACCTCTGTTTTTACTGACGGATCCAAGTGGGAAACTGGATTGGGAGCGGGGGTTTTCTCTAAGTCAGACAGCATTTCGGTATCCTTTTAACTGTCGGAAACGAGCAGCGTTTTTCAAACAGAGGTCTTCGCGATCCTGCAGGCGTGCAAAATGCTTCGGGATCCCTGTTGGGAGGGACACATTAATATTTTTTCCGATAGCCAAGCTGTGATCAAGTCCCTGTCGTCGCCCTATTGCAGCTCTCTTCTGGTGAACTCCTGTAAGGAGGAACTCAAACATCTCGATCGAGCAGGAAACATCTCCCTTATCTGGGTTTCTGGGCACAGGAATATAGAGGGAAATAAAATTGTCAATGAGCTTCCCAGGAAGGGGTCGATAGCACCGGTTTCAGCTGTCCCCCTCTCAGACATCGGTGTCCCTTTGTCCGTTGTTAGAGGGAAACTACACAATTTCTTTCTAAACAAAGCGCAAGACAGATGGAGGTGTGTCTCCTCATGTGCTATTTCGAAAACACTATGGCCCAAATACGATAGAAACAGAAAGCTTAAGGTAAGTATGCTCTGGATGTCAGTCACCAGATCGCCTTCTTTGTTCTTACAGGAAAACACCCCGGTCTTGAAACCTTCTGTAAGGCGCCGAACTTTCTGGTAGAATTTTCGGGCGTTGTTCCTGTTGGCCAGCATCTCAAGCTCCTCACACTCACGTAATTCGGCCTCTCGTTTCTTCTTTCGGATAATACGTCTCTCTTCCTTTTCTAACTCTCTGTAGCGGTCCCACATGGCTCGCGTTGCGCCCGATCGCAGCGTGGCTCTATAGGCGGCATCATTTCTTTCAGCGGCAGCGTGACATTCCTCGTCGTACCAAATGTTTTTTCGGGCTCGCCGTTATCCGATTTCTTCTTCGGCGGCGGTACGTAGGGAATGAGAAATGTTGCTCCATTGCTCGTGTATGTCGGTTTGTTGGGCATTGGTCTCTGAGAGCAGGAGTGAGAGTCGAGTGGCGAATCTTCTGGCTGTCTGTTGTGATTGCAGCTTTTCGATGTCGAACATTCTTTGCGTAGGTAGATGTAAATTTTTTGATGCACAGAGGCGGGTGCCCAGTTTAGCTGCAACAAGGTAATGATCCGAGTCGATGTTGAGTCCTCGGATCGTACGTACATCTAATACACTAGAAGCGTGTCTTCCATTTATAACAACATGATCGATCTGGTATCGCGTTTTTCGATCAGGAGACAGCCAGGTAGCTTGGTGAATCTTTTTATAATGGAATCTGGTGCTGCAGACTACTAAATATATACGTTGACAGCCAAGCGGCAATAAAAGCAATAAACTCATAGTAAGTCTCATCTAAAAACGTTCTTACGACCAGGAAAACCATAGAGAGCCTAACCGCAGACGGACGGTTACATATATATTGGGCACCCAGACATAATGGCATTGCAGGAAACGAAATTGTAGATAAGATTGCCAAAAGCGCTGTTTTCATACAATTCGAGCAAGAAAACGACATGTACCTTTAAATACGGTATACAATGACATCGCTGCGGACATGAAAATAGATGGGAGGTGGAATAATCGACCCACTTGTAAAACCGCGAAAATGATGTGTACACAGAATGCAGACAAATACGCCAGATTCGTACTAGCCCTGTCTAGAAAGTAAAGCAGAACTATGATAGGTATACTGACAGGCCACAAATTGTTAGTACGCATACAAGATGGGAACTGCAAACAATGATAGCTGCAGATTTTGAAATGAAACTGAACACCTTCTATGTTTTTGCCCCGCATTAGCTAGAACCCGAATGAAATGTTTAGGAGCTCTACAATATGAGAGGTTAGAATGTCTCTCAGGGTTACAGCTTCAGAGCTTACTTAGATTCCCAAAAGACACAGGCTTATTACAAGAAGTCTACTACAAGGAAACATAACGGTCAAGCTCCATCTGATACCACTAAGAACCAATAGGTCTATGTGGTGGCTTTCAGTCAGCCAGGTCAACCTAATCTAAACTAAAGTTAGTACTATCCTTTGGCGTTCAAGTTTTAAGTGCCAAAAAACACTTGAATTTTTAGCGATTTTTTATTCCGCCGATTTTTTGTATTTTATTTCATACAGATATTTATTTTTTATGCAAGAAAATGCGCTAGACGGTTGGAAAAAAAACTATTAATTAATTATAAATTGCGCTTGATATACGAAAAAACTGCAGGAGCCGTAATTAAAAGAAATTCATTAAAGTTTAGAAAAAGTATAATAAATTTAAAAGTCAATGAACTTTAAATCTACATAGTACTCCAAGTTTTCCTAAAAATTCAAATTAAACTATAAACATTTATTTTATTGCATTTCTCTAAATTTATTACATTTCTTTAAACTTTGCTTAAAGTTTAATTTAACTGATTTTGGTTAAAGAATAGTCAATATTAAAAACAAAAATAAAATAAACAAACAA